>FIZU01038680.1:0-16063 GCA_900064475.1 Pseudococcus longispinus
TTTCAATCAAATGAATAGGAAAAATTCGTTTTTTTAAAGGGAGAAATTTTGATTTTGGCCGGTAGGTGCATTTCTGATTTCAGGTGTTGCAATGCAACACCTAAAAAATTTCACGTGTTGCATGCGCACCATTGCTACACGAAACTTGCCGGCCGTGCAAGTGCCCCAAACTACCTACTGCGTACTTATAGGCAGTGCGTACGTATAGGAAGTCTTACCCTATATTCCCAAAATATCTCGAGAAATCTTGATCCTATCGAAAAATTAACGACACTCTACCGAGAGGAAATTTTCTGGACTACAATTTTCTTGATTATCGATTTTTGCGAAAAATGCTTCGTTAATGAGAAAATCTCAATTATGCTACATACTTTAGTAGATAGGTGTCGTGACAAGGGCCTACTTTGAACATCGTGATTTTTTCGTTTTAACGCGCTCTCGCGAAGAATATATCAATGTTCGAATGGGTAAAACTGCTCAGATGTGTAAGGGAGTGTTGGTAGGAAATTTTGGAGTTGAATTTACCCCCCTTCGAGTTGAAATTTTCAATAAAAAAATTACAAATTCTTACCGCAATAAACTTCAAAGCTCCAAACTTGAGTTCGCATATTCGAAGGTAACTAAGCTGAAATATCAACTTGGTGGACCTTTGGCTTCAGTATGAACCAATGTTACCTCTATACCAAAGTTGATGGTTTTTGAGATATTTCGTATTTTGTATGCCGATGCTGGGGTAACACTGAACACCATTTAAAATCTGTTTTAATAGGTAGGTACATTTTTTGGATGGTGGGTAAGGGTACTTATATAGGATCTCTCAGAATAAGAACATATAAAGTTTTTTCAGAAAATCATTTTAGCAACGCTTTAGAAAAAATTTAGGTTGACGCAAAAAAAATGGTAGATTTCAATTTTGCTCGAGTTTTTTTCGGTTATTTCGCCTTCAGCTGTTTGATTTCGCTAAAACTTGGTTTTATGACTATTTTTGATGTACGAAATCAGATACGTGAAAAAAATGGGGTGTTCAAAGTAACTTTGAATGCACTTTGAGCTGAAATTTTGGGCGAACTAAAAGAGGTAGGCGGGTGAACAAAAAATGTCCCCGCTGGTAACGTGTACTATCCTCATCCAGAAGCTCAAAATTCTAACTTGAAAATTCATGGTGCTACGCGACAAAATGTATCAAAATGTGTTCAAAGTATCCGCCGGTCACGGTATGCATTAAATGATCAAAGTGCCCACCTCCGATTTGAACGAAAGTCAAGAGATTGGGATTATCTGAATAATCTCATGTTCCAAATATTGATAATCAAAATTCAAACTACAAAAGTTGATTTTCCAGTTTTTTATCAAATTTTTAACCGTGAAAAAATTGTTGGGTACTTCTCAGCAAAAATATGATATAGTTATTTGAAAAAAAAAAAGAAATTGGAGTCTCCAGCATTCCCTTACGGAAAAATCAGGGCTTTTAATTTCACTGATGGAAGCTTGAAAACAGTGATAAAAAGTAAACCAGAGGTGTTGGTTTTCTAAGGCGATTCGTCCTAAATCATCACTACAAAATTCACGCGATTTCAATCAATTCTGTAGGGCATGGTAGTATTAGCGGATCCAGAGGATGGCTGTCAACCTTTCGCGTCCCCTCCAAACTCATCCTTTCATAATCCTACCTCCAAATGGATCGCACTCATAATAATGGGAAACTGTAGTTTTGCTACGAAAATCAGAAATGCTCAGAATGCCAATTACCATTTGGCTTTGATTTATGGCGAATACAAGGTTGGCTCTGGTAAGTCCACATTTGAATATTATCTAGGTACTTACGACTTATCTCTTCATTTGTAGGTGAAAACAAAATTTCATAAATTAGCACGAAACGAACGCGTTTAATCCTTAATAATTTTATTTGTATCAAAAATTTTTCAGAATTGGAATTTACAGATGAAATCGATACAAAAGGAAACAAAAGTTCCAATGCGTCAGACTCCCAAATGCACAAATCTCGTTCAAGTGCTCCCAGAAATGGAACAGAAGTTGATAATAAGAAGTAAGTACATAGACGAGTTTACGACACAACGTTGATGAACGATTTGAAGATAATCAAGTATCTAAATCGAATTAAAATACCTTTATTGAAAATCGTATAACTGGTAAATCATGAATTGATATTCTTCGTATCAACCTGGTCATGAT
This sequence comes from Pseudococcus longispinus, assembly GCA_900064475.1. Taxonomy (NCBI): domain Eukaryota; kingdom Metazoa; phylum Arthropoda; class Insecta; order Hemiptera; family Pseudococcidae; genus Pseudococcus; species Pseudococcus longispinus. Next base: position 2,194 of record FIZU01038680.1, read on the forward strand.
TACTTACACCAGTTCATACATGAGCACATACGAACTACGTATTGCTACAGTTAATTTTTTTTACAATTTTTATCGCAATTATTATTAAATTGTTCCAAAGTACCACAGTTCCACACGCCATCAAGGTACAATCGCAACCACCGCAATCTCTTAAAAGTTCAAATAATTCGGACATCAAAATACATGCAGTACGCACAACTTTATATATTGGAACGTTAATCAAAAGATTTGCCACTTATGATAAAAAGTAAGCATTTAGATATGAAATAAAAGTGATGAACGATTTGAAGTTGAAGTATTCAATGACCAGAAAGTAATGCCATTTTTATGGTTGTTTTGCAGGTTTATTTTTCGTTTAACCACTGAAAATGATGATGACTAATCGGTAAAAGGCCTACATACATTGTGTGCTAAGTTCACATCAGCCTTTATTGATATTACATTACATACGTAGATATACAAACAATTAGATACATATTATGTGCATATCATGCCCTTGTTACTTACTCGTAAATATGCAAAAAAAATTGTACAAAATAAAATATTTCAATATGAATGATCCAACAATGTGGAAATTAAAACACTGTCAACACAGTCACTCTTTTGACGGTAAATTATATATAATTTGAGTGTAGGCATCTACTCATTTTGATAATTATTCAGAAAAGTAAATATATAGAGTAAGTGGTACAACTACAAATATGGGCCCCTATCTTGTTTTTGGCTCAACGATCGAACGACTTATTTTTATAAAAACATATTATAGTCTAAAGATCCCTTCGACGAAATTCTATTGAATTACTATATCCGATGTAGGAATAATATGCTATAGGCGGCGGCAGCAAATATATATAGTATAGATCACACACGAAATACATACGAAGCTCGCTACATACACCTATAGCTGTAGTACACACAGCGAGCTTTTCGTTTATACGTTTTTCTCGCTATCCATCATCAAGTCCCTAGCGATATTATTCGTAATAAAAATAATGAACGTTGCCCCCTCTCTTTGTTCAGTCACCCCGTATACCTTTTTCTTCCTGTATTTATTTTATTTCGTGCCTTTTTTTCGTCATATTTTACCACCTATAGGTTTACTTCTCCGCGCACTTCTGCTTCCATATATTTCTGTCTTGTACACGATGAAACATTCAACCAGAGATGATTTCACTACGTGGTGACACGCCATAAAAGAAATGAAAGCGCAGCCGTCAAAAGAATAATTACGCGAATAGGACGAACGTCGAGTTTTATTTTTAGCCCAGCAGCAGGAAAAGAAGGAATATGGATTAAATGTCGAAGACGTAGTCGAAAATCTAGACATTTAAATTTGTAAACGATAAAAATTGCGATCGCCAAAACGTTCGTATAATAATCGCATATTTTTCGGAAGTAGCGACGAAAAATAGGAAGAAACTGTGGTGAAAATATTGAAAGCAACCGCCCTGCCTTCATCGCGTGGACTGTGCACATCGTAGATCGGTATATGTTAAATTCCATTATTTTTTTTTCTAATTCAAAGGTCGCGTTTTTCCGAAGAGAAATAAAAAACCTCTCGAAGCGATCATCGTTATACTTTGATGTTGTAGTCTAATGGCAAAGCAAACCTCAAGTATCGACAAAACCTTATATACCTACACAGCACAACGCACACAAGAGCGGCTCGACTCCGCGAGCATATAACATTCGAAGAATACCCGCGTAAAAAAAATATAAAGTTATTTCGTTCCTTTGATAAGAATTGCATTTTTACGAGTACATGCCGCGCCGAGTTGAAATAAAAATGAAAAAAGAAATCCGCGTACTTTATTCGACGTCTAGTATGTTCAAAATAGACGACGATATGAAAAGAGAAAAGATTCTCGAGCAGTCGTCGAAGATGAAGACGCGATACAGATCGAAAAGAGAGTAAATTTGTAAAATGGAATTCCTGGTTGGTAATTTGGCTCGGCTGTGTAATCTGTCGGATCTGCGCTGGTATGCGAATTAATTCTACCGGATGATTTTCTTGTTATCGTAAGATTATTTTTATTGGAGTTCGGAGGGTTGCCGATGAAAACGTCGGTTCGGGTTCGTGTTACGATTAAATACGCACGTATGCTGCGAGCGAAGATTTTAAAACCCCCAATTTGGTCGTAGAGCTTTATGGGACGTGTTGTTTAAAAAAATTACGTCTCGCCGTCCGAGTCTTATAAAAGCAATTGAATTTTTCACTTCCGCTTGACCGACAAATGGCGTTATTCGTTTTGCCTTTCCCGGACCCTTTCGCGAATAGGTACCTACCTCGATGCCGCAAAAATTACTATAATTTTTTTCCAATAACGTCTTATCGCGGTTGTCGAATCCAATTAAAAAATAATTCCGCGACACCGAAACGTAATTTATTTTACAAGCCCGGCTCGCTTTAAGTAGCATATTTCATGTTTATGGTAGGCTGCACCGTGTACCTAATTGTTATCGCAGCCACATAAAAAAAGTAACCAAGTATTTGTTTTTCCTTTTGAGAAATTATTATCGAGATTGCCGAATGCACGCGAAAAGCCTCTTAAAGTGAAATGCTCGCCGAACGTGAATCGAGTCCGTGTTTTAAACTCGAAACGAACACGACGATCGTCGGGTAATTTTTGCAAATCGTTTCTTCAACTTTGTTCTTCTTTTTGTTGACTTGATAGATGCGGAGAAATAAAAGTTGTGAAAGTTTACATTGCTTGAGAAAACTTTTTTTTTTGTCGTCGTCGTCGTCGCCTCTTTCGCGCAAGTAAACGCCAACATATTGTGTGTTGATAGTTGGTAAATGTTGTACTCGTGTTGATCTAGACTGTGGAGAAAATATCAACAGTCCTAGGTCTTTGAGAACGTATACGTCGTGTACCCGTGCTCGGATTGTTGTTTTATTTTTGTTTGAATAAGTTATTTGTCGTTCTTTTTGTCGTGTTCATGATACGAGTTTGAAAACTGATCCGTTTTTTCTTCATTCGAACCATCAATTTTCGGAAAAATTTAATTATTGTACTTAAATTACCAGTAAACGCCATTTTTCGCAATTAAACGCAGGGTAGGTAAGTATTGGCCAAAAAAAATCTTGGTCACTTTTTATTTTTCAGTTAGTTGTAGTTCCTTCAATTTCGAAGTTGGACAAAACATGCAAAAAATTATTCATTTTAAAAAGTTCTTTCAAAAAAATCTCTCACAAATGTATGCCCAAAGATTTTCAAATCATCAAAGCTCCTTCAATTTCAGAGGTGGGCAAAACATGAATATAATTCATTTTACAGGGCTCAAAAAGTTGTTCTGAAAAAAACACCACCATCAGCGCGTAACTGTACCCCTTCAAAATTTGAACATTGCATACACTTATGTAGTTTGGATAGCTGCATTTCTAATTTGAAGGCGGTGTACTGCAACCGGAACACAATGTCGAATATTTTCTCAAAAAAAAAAAAGTAAAGTGAATACTTGGCGAAAATTGCCTCTTACAAAAGTTATAAAACACCGCATACGAATGATGGTATTACCACTATCACGATTTTCAGACATTTGGACCGTTAAAATTTGTGCAACCGGCACGACGACGCTGGCCGCAGCACACGCCAGAATGGTAAATTTAAAAGCAAAAAGGAAGCGTTGAATTTTTCAGCACGCTACAAGCCGATAATGTTGAGCTTTTCTCTTTGCCAAAAATAGATAAAACAAGCCGATTCGGTGAATATAAAATAGCGTGAAAGTACACATGTAAAATAAATTCGGACGGCCTATACGAGGTAGTATACGAGTATAAGTAAGGAAGTACATGACGGACGAATACGAATTCGGCCATCTAATTCACCGAGGCTATAGAAACAAGATTATAACGAGGATGGGCGAGGAAACAGGCGCTCGTGGTAAAAAGGATATTATACTATACCTACAACACGCGGAATTCTCGCGAGAGTAGGTTTAAAATAAAACGTTAAAATTAAGCGGCGAGTAAAAGCAGAATGTACTGCGTAGCCCTATGTATCTGATTGGAAAAGGTATCGCGGTGGAAAGTTCATTTGAATTGAATTATAAAGAAGTAGAGAGAAACCGAATCTAATCAGACAAGAAACAAGTCGACGAATATTGCGTCGCGTCGTCGTCGTCGTTGCCGGAGAAAAGCGATACGACGGACTTATTTACTCGTAGATGGCAAAGCTATATAAATGCAGCCTGGAACCAAGATTAGCCTAAGTAGGTAGGTATACGATTTCGCAATAGAAATACATTTTAGTACGTACGTATGCGTCGCGAATCGAGCATTCGTGATTATTGAATCCTCGACGGTGTCACTTTGTATACACATATGCATGCATATCGTTCCGAGCTTTTATAAGGATTCTTTTAAGCGATGGAGAATATTCAATCTGATGGTCGACTCGGGTACATACTATATTTTTATTGATTTTCGTTTACGATATCTCGAAAATCATCTCGATGAATTTTCAACTCTGGCACTTATTCTGTTCCTCAGTTCTTGATTCATCTCAGGGATTTTTGAAAAAAAATTATGTACTATTCCTCAAAGCGAAATCCTTTCTACGAGTAAATTATTGCCGTTTTTCTCTTGTGCTTAGTATAATTGGTACTCAAGGATCGTCAATTCTAAAAAAAGGGAAAAAACTTTCAAATTTTTCCAAAATTATCATATTTACTTTCTATTTAAACTTTTCAAAGTAGGCTCGTTCAACAGAAAAAGAAAGTAAAAAATTTTTAGCTTCCTGAAACATGTTCCCAAATTCTTTTTTTCAAAAGTCTGTTTTTTCATATATATTCTCCAGTTTTTCGCCTATAAAATGACAAAAGATCTTCTCCTTACAAAAATGGCTTCAAATCAATAAAATCAGAAAAATTTTCACATGGAAAAAAATTGAGATTCCCTTCCCCTTTCTCAAAAGAGTAAGAACTTGAATTAATAATTGAAAAATTTTCAAACTTATTGTAAGATTAGATGATTTTTGTGCCTTTGACATGGATACCTATATCTTATAGCTGGGGGTCAATCTGAAAATTTTGTTCACTTTTTTGTGCATTTTTGTGTCCATAAATTCCGTCATGAAATTTCTTGACGATGCCTTCCAGACATTTTGTCAGACTTTTTTAGGCTTGGAAAAATTTTCAGATTTCCATTGACTTTTTCGAATTGAAAAATTTTCAGAGAAAATGCTGACTTTTAGACATTTTGTCAGAAAAATTATTCCAACTTTTTGAATTAAGAAAATTTTTGAAATCAGAATAACTTTCCGATATTTTGTCAGGCAGACTTTTTGGATTTAGAAAATTTCAGATATTGCGCTGACTTTCGAACATGTTGTCAGACTGATTTGGACTTGAAAATTTTCAAGAAAGTTCAAATCAGACATTTTGTCAGACAACTCTTACCTAACACTGTCTTTTAGAAATTTTGTCGGACTTTTTTGATTTTGGAAAATTTTTCAGATTTTTACAAAATTTTTGTTCTTGGAATTGGATTTTGAAAAATTTTCAAAAAAATTCCATTATGAAATTCAATCACAAAAATCTGTTACGATCACTTTTGGATATTTTATATGATTTTTTTGGACTTGAAAAATTTTTCAAAATTCAAATGACTTTTTGGACTTGGAAAATTTCAAATATCACGATTTCGTGGACTTGAAAAATTCAATGAGCAATAGCATATCCTATATTTTATTGTTTCATGAGTAGTACGGGAATGGCGGGGACATTTTGTTAGATTTTTGGAAACTTTTGAATTTTAAAAAGACGTATCCATGTACCAATATGTTCGTTTGAAAAGTGGATCTAATTTTGTCTCTTTTTTTTTCTGAAAAAATGGGATTAATTGGATCAAAATTTTCATAGGGATCTTTAAGATGAGTTTCTGCGTGTCATTTATGCAAGTAGCATTGATGGATGATCATTTGAAAATATGTCATCGAATTAATGAATAACTCACTCAGTTTCATCTTCTCTTATTTTCATGATGGAAATGAAATTGAGTACTCACCTAAAACAGAAAAACAAAACACATACATAATTAATTATTATTGCGAACAATCTCATAAACAACATATTTTGAAAGATAGAATAATAAATGCTTTTTTGAATTTCAAAAGTATCAAAAGTCTCTAATTTTTTTTTAATAAACCTAAACAGCTGATAATACGAGTATTTCAAGAAAATTTGAAATGTTTTCAATTTTAAACGATTTTTCCAATTTTTGAAGGAATTCGAGTGCAACGTGAAAGAGGCCAAACCACTCGAAAGTGTTTTCGAGCAATTTGACATCTTATACCTATACAGATTAAAACCGAAAAATTCCAATTCTTGCCTGCCACGATGAATTTCCATTTTCCATCCATCCATACGTGTCTAATATCCATAGATACAAAATATTACGTAAAAATTGTATAACTTTGGCGAGAGCTTGTTCACGGTTGAAAAAAAAATTACACCTCAGTCGGCTGCGTATAGAGTAAAAGATAAATCACGTATCTTAAACTTGGATCTCGCATCCACTTGACACATACGGATAAAAATTCGACTCCGGAAACATGAAAAATTCAAACCTACTTGACAATGCGAACACAGCATGGTGAAGTGCTCGCGGAATTTGGCGTATAAACCGAGCCACGGCCGCGTATATACTCGTACATGGAAAATCGATGATGAAAAAATATATATGTACATATAGATATAAATGACAACAAAAAAGAGCGATAACCCGCTCGTAAATAACCCGATAAAAGTGAATTTTTATTAAAAGGCCACGTAGATACGTATTATATACGCCGCGCGATACCGCACCACATCACGTATTGAAAAATGAGCAAAAAATACCACCAACTCGTCAAGTATGGTCCGACGCGATGAATTTACATGAGGTCGATATCGTCGAGTATTATATTAGTATAATAAGATTCATTTCAGATTGATATTTATAGCTTATTTATAACGTGTATTGCCCCGTGTGTGTTCTATTCCATCGAAAAAATCAAACTACATTTGGATATTAAAAAAAAAATTTCATTTTCAGACGAGTATACAGTTTAGGGTCATCAGCTCTTCTGGTATTTTACAATGGCTCGTATCGGCTAATCGATAAAAAAAATATGCTTATAATAAGTATATATAGATTTTAATTTTTCTTTCGAAGCAAAGTACAGTAGGTAACTAACTAAACGTCGAGTAGTAGTACGAGTATATACGTGTTTCGTTTTCGAGAATGGCGCATCCAATCAACATTAATAAATAACGAATCCATTAATAATGAATATTTCAATCGGTACAAACGGTTTTAATCCATGGTAAAAACGAAAGTTCGCAGTTCGACATTTTTTAACGACTTCATTAAATTTTTACACTTGATAACGATTTTTTTCTCCTATACCGAAAAGGTACACGTTAGGTATCGTCGTTATTGAAATTTTCGTTATACTCACTCAGTCAGGTGTAGCAGTCATACGACGACGTAAGTGTAAGTATCCATCGATGACTCGACGTTGATACTCTTCGCAGCATAATTTCGTATCACGGTATCAGCGTGTAATTTACTAATTAGCATGGAATCCGGAAAAGAAGTTGATACCGAGCTACCAAAGTGCAACGTACAAACTACAATTTTTTTACCACCATTTTTTCCTATCACCATAAGTACTTGAAAACTATGATTTTTGGTAAATTTCTTGAAAACGCAACTCAACATACAGGGTGACCCATTTATAAGGTCGATGGTTTTGAAAATGAAAAAAAACTGAGTGCGAAAATCTCGAAAACTAAGCCCCCTAAGCCCCCTAGAAAAAAATTAATCACTCGTTGAAGAAAGAGAATTTCAAGCTCTACAACTTTCATCCCTCGCAATTTTTTCGTAGCACCCCTATTTTGGTCAGAAAATCCACGCTTATGAGAAATTTACGAAGTCGATAATTTCAAAAATGAAACAACTTTTGAAAAAATCTCGAAAACTAAGGCCCCTAAAAAAAAGTAATACCTCGAAAGAGGAAGAAAATTTCAGGCTTTATCATTTTCACCCCCTGAATTTTTTTTATTTTTTTTCTTCATTTTCAAAACCACCGACTGGATTTTCTGGTCAAATCAGGGGTGCTACGAAAAAAATGCGAGGGATGAAAATTGTACAGCTTGAAATTCCCTTTCCCCAATGAACAATTACTTTGTTCGGAAGGAGGGGGCAGGAGGGGGTTAGTTTTCGAGATTTTTACTTTATTTTCAAAACCATCGACCATATGAATGGGCCACCCTGTACTTTCATGCCTTGATGGTTGCATAATGCGTACTTTCAACAAACAAAATTACCAAAATCATAGTTTCAAGTACTTAGAGTGGTGAGAAAAAATTATTGTAAAAAAATTTATGGTACACGTTATTTGCCTATCTTCATTTTTAAAGGGACTGTGCAATTAAAAATTGCGGTAGCTCCTTCAAAAATGAAAATTGGAAAAAAATGTACACCACAAATTTTTTTCAATCATTTTTTTCTACCACCCTAGATACCTGAAATTATGATTTTTGGTAAATTTTTTAAAGAGATAATTAATATACTCTCGTGATCAACAGACATGGGATGTGAGATCAGGAGTAGGAGATTCTCCGCGGACTAGGCTACACATTAGTATCAATAACTTCTCCAAATTCTATTCTAACCTAAAGTGAGTTATTGGGAAGATAACTATTTCGTTTTTACGTCGAACAGGTAACCGCAATCCGAGTATCTGTTAAAAATATTATCTCTTACTCTCGTAAGTGTATTCGTCGAAGATGAATTGGCATCCGCAAAATGCTCGATCTTATGTTACAAAAAAATACCCGTCAATGGTGAAATTGAACAGACAAGCGTCTGGTTTTTGGGGATGAAAAAGGGCAAATTCAAATACACCTATCCGTCATTTAGCATCCGCTCGAGTAGTCTGATTTACCGCCACCTATCAGCCAGTGACATGACGTGACGATGAGAAACCACATCGATGAAATTGTCCGCAAGTAGGGAAAGAAGAGTTGCAAAATTTTGTACCCCTTTTGGAATAATAGAATTTCAAATGAAGCGAAATAAAACTCCGTTTTAGATGCAAACAGCGTACTTGTATTATATTTTCATAGTAAGCGAGATGTTTTTTAATGCTGAAATCACAATGTAGCCGACGTAATACATACGTATATGTATACTCGTATTTGGTACCGCGGTCAAAATATATAGCGCCTACTGCCTAGCTACCTTCTATACCTACAATATACTTCTGCTGGTAATACGAGTATATGTACATAAAATACTCGTTCGACTGTTGTATCGCTGTATCCATATGTAACGCTGCAGAGAGAACGAAAAAAAAAAATGCCAATATGCGGTGTGATGCTCGTAGATACGCCGAGAGTATTTTTTTTTCCTTTTTTTTGTAGACTGACCGTAAAATTGGCACTTCGAAGAAGGTATTCGAATTTTATTTTCTTCTTCATTTTTCCCGCATCTTAGCAACGTTGCGTGTTGCGGTCTCTCGACGAAACGCGACCTCAGAGTTTTAAACGTTCGAATAAAAATAGACGTTCGTTTTCCATTAAAAATAATGCATCCCATAAAAAAGAAGAAAACTTATCAAACGACGAGCTAACGAAATGCAATTTTTATCGCTGTTAACGAATCGATGATTGACGTAGGAGTAATGTACTGGTATTAGCGGGTAATTAAGCTTGTCCGAGCCTCGCAGCAATGCCATCTTTTTTTCGAAACTTTCAACGTGTAATTACGATGAAATTGCTCGAAACACCGGCTGAAATTCTCATAAAGTTTTTTATAACGAATTGAAGATTTTTTTATTTTGGGATTTCCAACGTTTTCCTCGTTTATATCACGCTTCTAACTTTTATAGCTTACGAAGTACCTATTCTAATTCCAAAATTGAAGTCGTAAGTATTTTCAAAAAAAAAATTCAAAAACTGAAAATGATGAAGCACACATTTTCTCTCTGTCCTGCTCGCTTCATAGTTCATCAATCTTTCTCTCTCGTACGAATCTCGCGCTCGTCTAATTTTATTCACTTCGTGCTCGCGTCAATCTGTTCGTATGCTCACTTTTTTATCAAATTGTCGAGGGAAAAATACAGAGTGATTATTTTTTCGGCTTTTCGTGGTAATTTTCTAAACTAAGTGTTTAATTTAAATACGAATTATTTACACAAAAAACAATACGAATACATCAAAAAAATTAATCAATTTTTTAGAAAGTTTTTCGGTAAGGGTCACTCAAAAAAAACACTTAAAATTACACTTTCAATATCTTATATTTTAATAAAAATAATAAAGCTATTCTTTAGCACCAAGATCATTCTCTCTGACAGTTCACGACCAAAAATGAGAAAAATTAAATACATTTTAACAAAAAGTTTCTTAACTCGATGACTTTTTTTTTTTTATAGTCGTAGCAGGTAATTTACGATTATTCGAAATAACATTTACAATTTTTAGGCACCGATATCGATACGCAAAACTTCGCATTATGAATAAATTTTCGTTACACAATAAAGACGCCGAGGTGAGAAGTAAATTTCCAAACGAAAAGGTCAAGTGTTTTTCAAGTTTACAAAATGTGTTGTAATTCTACTCATCGTAACTAAAGTTGACGGGTTTCACTTCGAGTGTACTTTAAATTTGAATTTCAAAACCTTCAAAACAGTATGCCTACGTTAAGTTCACGTACGTTTTAATTTGCACCTCTGAAAAAGAACGAAATAACGTCACATAGCGCGTTAGTTGGTTGGAATTTTTTCCTCCGAACCGAAGCATTTTTCTATTCGTTAGTCGAGTTAGTTTAGGATTGTTTATCGAATTGAGGAGGGCGTTGAAGCAGTCAGCCAATTTTTCTAAACGCTCGAAATTGCTTCGAATGTCAGTTATACGTGCGATGTGACAAAATTCGAGCTTATTTATTTTTTCAGACATCGATATGCTATAAAAATATTTACCAACATGGAAAAAACATTTGCAATCGTGATTTTCAATTTTTTCGCGAGGCGTGGGATGATTTTTGAATAACCAGGATTAATGTATTTTGTAATTGACCCGGCGGCGACGACGTTGTGATTCTTATTAGAGGAAGGTTTATACCAGTGGAACGAGGTTTAAACAATTTTCAATCGATTTTTCTTCCAATTTTTTATAAGTAGGTACGTGTATATATATGAAAATATTATTAAACTGATTTTCTTTTTTCAATTTATTTTCGCGAATTTCTACGCACTATACGAAATACATACCAAGATGTATAATATAAAAGAAGAAAAAAAGGTAATTTTGAAACACATTCGCTTCTATATTTGCTTCGTTTAATTTTCAAACTCGTATGTGCCAGCGTAAAAAGAGGAGAACGAGTAAGCGAATATATTTATACAAGTTATTCGAACCAATTGGCAATAGCGAAGCGTTTCATTACCGTCCCAAATAGCGATATAAAATGAAGTAGGTAGGCATATGTTTTTAAAAAAAGAAGAAAACGAAATTCTCACAAAGCCCAAACGAAATAGGATTTTTTTTACAGTCGTTGATTTCGAAAGAAAAGAAAAAAAAACAACTTATCAGCTTACATTCACGAAATATCGTCGCCGAAGAGGTTACCTACTCTTTTTGCAAAGTAGATTGAAATTCATTTTCACGTACCACGTTCATTCAAGTCGTTCACGAGGCTCTTGTAAGTATGTGTTTTTTGAAACATAATAACACGCGCATGGTTTCGCACAAATTAAAAATAAACAATGCCATCGGATCTTTTGACGCGAGCTAAAAAGTGAAATTTCAAACGAAAATGTGTAATATGTCAAAAAATGTTCGTAAAGCTTGGTGAATACCGTCGCCTCGCTGTAAACGTGACAAAGAAGCCAACTGACGAGAGCGAAAATAGGAAGAAAACACTGCGATTACTTTTGTTCTAAAAAACTTGAAAAATTCGCGATTGCGGTATATCGAATACTCGTCGCCAAATATAAATATAACCTTTAAAATTTTGAAATTCGAAGGCCAATTCTGTATAAATTTTGCCTGTCTTGTCCCTGCTTCGCTTCCATATGAGCAACAAAATTTTCGATGGTTTCAATCTACAGATCTACCAAACGAAAATTCATCAAATTTGGAATACAGTTTTTCAGAAACTACGTATTCAACTTACTAATTAAAAATCATCCCAAAATTTTTTTTACACTGCTTCGAAGTACCTGTATTTCAAATTTCATGAATTTCTTGCATTACCCTTATGGAAATCATACAGAGACAGAATATACAAAAAAGCATACAGAATTTTTTCAAACGAAAAAATGTCCAAATAGCCTTACGTATTAATTTTTTGATAAGATTTTCAAAGCTGTGAAGCATAAAGAATTTCGAAGCCTCCTTAGTTGCTTTTCTATTGTTTCAAGTTTAGCGAATACTACTTAGAAAAATTATTGGACCATTACATCGGGCTTAAATTACGAGAATGTATTTTTTCGTCGTCGTCGCGTCGTTGCCTCATTATAGGTGCTCCTCTTTAGGCTGTAGCCATAAATCTCTCGAATTTAGAATGAGAAGACCTATTTAATGCAGATATAGCTCTCGTCGTTGTCGACACCGTAGTATATACACAAGTACTTATACATACCGCGGCGGGGCGACGAAGGAGGCAAATTTAAAGCGCGGCGAAAATGACGAAAGGGCGCATACCTCGGTATAAAGAACACCACTCCAGCAATTCCATCTTTACCGCAACCATTTTGGTTGGAAATTAATGTAATGCTACGGATTTAGATTTATTTGGGAGCGCGTCTGTTTAAGCCGTTACCGCGTGTAGAGTGTAATAGTCTGCGTACGTATACCAAGAGTTACATCGCACAAATACATAGAAATGTACCTCGGCTAAGTAACTTCATTAAATTACACTCGCCCGTTAATATAATGCCTAGGTTTGCTTTCAGTTTCAAATATCAATTACCTCGCATTATGGTGGTCTTCGAAACGCCGCGCAGGTATTATTATAATTCGAGCTACGCTTTGAATCTGCTTCCAGAGCTTTGAAATCTTCAAAGCTAGGCGAACGGCGGGTAAATTAAAACCTCGCGAGTCGGTCGGTCGTGCAAATTCGCACGCGTCATATTTTGCAAACGTCAGCGATGTCGTCGAAAAAACAGCGAGCTTTCTTTTTCCACGCATTTAGCGAGTGTTGATGACTCGACGTGTAGATACGATTCATCCGTCGAAATGTTAACGCGCATCTAAATTTTAAGCGCTAATTTAAAGGTCGCCATCGTCGAGTATTGTTTTCAAATGCGTCAAATATTACGCGTCGAGCAATAAGGAAAATCGCAGCGCCAAATAAGCCGAACAAGTGCTTCCTCGAGTTCAATATGTTAACACGCTCGGGAACCTATTGAGCGGAAATCCTAAAACGAGTTTCCTTTTTGGCATTAAATCGCATCTTTTAAAGTTCACCTGCTCAGTTGGCCAGCCACATTAATGTAAACCGAGCAATTTGTTGTTTTCTTTTTTTTTTTCATTCCAAATCGTTGCCAGGTGGGAAAGTGGGCTCATTCGCGAATTTATAGCGGTAACTTTCGCGCGTCTTTCCTCGACTTACCGAAGCCGGAAGGGATGGCAAATTTCCGAATACACATTCGCCAATTTTTCTCTACTATCCATTTGGAAACCGATCACTTCGTAGCGTGTTCCCTGTTCCATCTTAGGCCGACAAAATACAAATGCTGATAGTACTCGCCGAGAGTAACAAAAATACGTATGCGCACTAGGGTGGAGTGCGAAAAGAAAAATACCTCCGATTTTGATCAAATTCAGGGGGGTGGTTCATATTTATATGGGGACGAACCATGAAAAATTTTAGACC
>FIZU01038683.1:0-19378 GCA_900064475.1 Pseudococcus longispinus
CTTTTCAGTTCAAAAAATCCTTTCCATAGACAACCATATTGATTTTTGCATATTTTTGCATATTTGGGCTCAAAAATGCATATTTTAGCATATTTGACCATTTGAAATGCATAAAATATGTGCATATTCTGAGATTTTTTCTGCATGAAAAGCTCTATGACTTCAGTAAAATTTTGTAGCAATTTTTCAACTTTTGTTTTTGATCATCGTGCAAAATTAAGTCCCAAGTATTCAAATCAGCTTGTGGACCATTTTAGGTAGAAGGAGGAATTTTGTTGGAATTCAGTCGCAAGAAAAATATCAGAAAGAATGAAGGAAGAAGTTCTAAAATATACTTTAAATTGGATGGGAACTCTATTTATTACATTAGACGGTCGAAGTAGAATTTAATGAATAGCGTATTTCGGAAATAGGTCGAAAACTAGTTAGTATGTACATGTAATGACGAAGGTAGCCAAGAATATGCCATGCCACGAGAAAAAACTCGGTTATCTATTAGCAAAAATCAAATCGACGTCGGTAACCGATGAAAATGAAAAATACGAAAAACTAAATAACGCGAAGAGTTGGTAATACGTGCGTAAGTTCAGTTCAAAAGAACGATATTGCGTAGGAAGCGCCTACTCGACAAACTCTATGATAGAGAGAGAGTTGAAAATTATAGCTAGATACTTCGGTTGAAAAAATTATCTAATTCTTTGACCGAGAAATTTGTGGAAAATAAATGGCCGAAAAAATAGTATTTTGTAGCGTGTTTGTGCATTCGCCCATTTCCTTCGATCATCATCATCATCCGCTGCTATTACATTAACTTCGCCATCGCTGCTTCTGGTGTTCCGAATAATTTACAAGTAGGGAGGCGTGCGAGGCGGGCTATCTTAGCGTATAAATCTGTCCTCGATTCGTCACCGCGACTGTACCGGCTCGAGCGCGCGTGCTCGGCGTATTGCGGACGCGAACCGTCAGGTAAATTGTTTAAATTTTGGCACTTGGGAGTATATTTCACACGGTCAGTTTAGTTAGAGTAAATATTACACACGTTGCGTTATACCATTATTTCATACGGCGGCAGTAGCAGCTTGATTTCTGGTATTTCGTATTTTTTCTCTAGCTGTATTTCGTCTTCGACGATGGAGATTATTTTTATACTCTCGACCGAGCGATTTTACGCCCTCTATTACCTTGTAAGCTTTGGCCGAGATGTCTGTCGTGTCTGCTTGGCGGAGAGCAAGAAGGAAAATCAAGGATCGAGGTTTTTGTTTTTTATACCAATGAAACTTGACGAACCGAGAGGAGAAAAATAGCGTGAAACGAAGCTGCAATTTTACTTACTAATGATCTATGCACCGTGAAGTTTATCAGTGGTGCTCAAATGGAGACCGTGGGTGTTGGATTGCCGATCGGTGTTTTATTTTCGCAGCAAAGCGTCGAATCTGATCTACACTGCCAAGTCACCTAAATCGATAATGAGATGAAATTTCAACGGGAATTTTCCGATCTGACGAGCTCGTGCTCAGCATCGCCTCTGTAATTTTAGATAGCTACCATTTTATGCCAGCCGAGCGGAACGAATAACAATAGAGAATGCCTCGGTAGTCGATATTACGCGTACTTTATCGCGTGATCATCTCTCTTTGTGGATGCGATGTTGTCGTCGATGTCGAAAAATCAAACACGAATGTTTTCTTCGTGCAGAATGAGTAAAAAATACGACTGTGGATGGCGGATCGTATAGTGCTAGGTTTATTGTGATTGTTGCGATCAGATTTTGGAGCTGGTTTGTTTGAAATATGACTTTTGGTGCTTTCATCAGGCATTTACCTTCTGGGTAGTTTCATTCTGTTGTAGGCGAAATTTTGAGTTCGTTTCTAAGTTCCTCACAACGCAGTTCATCTCTTTCGCTGAATAGGAAAATATTATTGGATGAGATAAGAGTTATTTTTAGCACTTCCATATCTTCATTTTTCTCGATAATCACGAGCAACCAGTTGTGAATGGCTGAACCGGTTTCGAATCGTACTTATAAGTTGTTTGATCGACTTTTAAATTTATTATTCTTCGATTTAATGGAAGTGCGTACTTTTTATTTGATATTTTTTTTGAAAAGCAACGTTTTTACGAGTCATTAAAGTGGATTTTGAATTCGTACCATGACCTAACCTAACTTTTTTTTAAATTCCTCATTGGTTCCATTTCGTCATGTACAGCTGTTCAGGATCTGGATGTCTGATGAGTGGATGTCCATTCGCAAAATTTCGATTCAAATGGATCACCACTGATGAAAAGTTTGATTAACGCATTGACTATCCGTAAAATTGAAGGAGCTGGTGATCTTTCGAAGCAATTTGGATGAAAAAATACGAATTTTCAATCGAGGAAGTATCTCGAAAACTGAACAAATATCCACTCAATGATTTTTTGCCTGATTCTGAAATTGAAGGGGTAAGAATCATGCAAAGTGAAGAACTTGCGAATAATTTTTTTCCAAGTAAAATTATTTTAATGGTTCTTACTGCCTTCAATTTCATTTTTAGGCAAAAAAATCATCAAAACAGAATTTATTCAGTTTTCGAATTGATTTAAAAAAATATTTCAAATTTTGAATTTCATCAAAAAATCGTGGTATGGAAAATTGCCCGATTTTCGAGATATTTCCCACGACCAAAAACATATTCTGATTGAGGTTTTCAGAGAAATATTCGCCCTTTCAAATTTTAAAGGCAGGAACACGTTATTCTCACTTTTTGATCATTGGTACCCCTTATTTGCACTCTGCATAAATGAACTTTGGTACACACTGGCTTCGACATTCAACGCTGTTCGGAAATGTTGCTTTAGACTTCAACTTGAACCAATCTCGTTTATTTCTTTTAGTCGGCTGGCTGTCTTGGCGTCTTGAAACATTGCAAAATCCGACCATTAGCGAACGACCCAACTGGTTTCGGCGAAAATGATTCGCCATCTTTGTTTAGATCCGGATTGCAGACGGTTAAAGCATACGTTGGTCGTTGCACAAGATACAATCTTGGGAAGAAGTTGCTATGATGCCTGGTGTGGTGCTGCCCACGCTCCAGTCATCTCGTCTCGTTGGAAATTTCGCATTCACTATGCAACTTTTGCTCTGTACTGTATGTAAGAGCACGTATGCATACGATAAAAGAGGAGGGGAAAAAAAGAACTCGATATGGTTCTCTCGTCGTATCATGTAGAAATAAACTATGCGCTGCAAAATCAACTAAATACCCTTAGGTAGCTAATTTCAACTCCCGCTATATCGAGACGAAGGAAGACGAGGAGAGCTGAAGTAGCACGACAATGAAATGCAGCGAGCTAGCGAATCGACGACGAGTTGATTTGTATTCTTAATTCGATAATCGTGCAAAGCTGCGGTGAGGTGAGCGGTATGCAAGTCGGTCGTCGCCGAAGGGAGTTTTATCATTGTGCAGAGGGAAAGGAGACCAGCATCGGCACGTACATGTACGTCGTCGTGCAGAGTTAACAAACCGCAGCAACGCCGCCGCCAAATACTCGCTAAATTCCCGTCGTCCAAATCCAACTGCATCGTGGTGTAGGGTACCTTAATTCTAGAGCTCTCGAACCCCTCTTCTGTCCTCAGTTGAAACTCGAACAGAATTGTAAATTTGTTTTGCTGTTTGCCTCAGCTGGTCCCTTGCTTTCGAACTTTTGCTTTGCCATGATGGTGGGTTGGGAAGAAAGTCTCGAACCATGAGAGCACGAGGAGTATGTATATTTGTATGTCTAATATAGGTACTTATATTTATGCATAATGCATGTAAATAAGAAGAATCGAGAGATTTTGTATACAGGGTGGCCTAAGAGTATTCATAAGGTTGATGGTTTTGGAAATGAAAAAAAAAACACGTTGACTGCAAAAATCTTGAAAAGTAAGCATCCTAGGAAAAAACCAGTAGATCTTGGGAGAAAGAGAATTTCAAGCTCTACATTTTTCATCCCTTGCATTTTTTTCGTAGCACCCTTAGTTTGACCAAAAAATCCATGTTTATGGCATGAGAAATATACGAAGTCGATAATTTCAAAAATTATAGGTACAACCTTCAACTGCAAAAATCTCGAAAATTAAGCCTCCTAGAAAAAAAAGAACGACTCTTGAGAGAAAGAGATTTTCAAGCTCTACAATTTTCATCCCTTACATTATTTCCGTAGCACCCTTAATTTAGCCAGAAAATTCATGTTTATGGGAAGAAGTCTATAATTTCAAAAATAATTCAACGTGTAGCTGCAAAAATTTCGAAAACTAAGCCTCCTAGAAAAAAATTGATAGCTCTTAGCAGAAAGAGAATTTCGAGCTCTACATTTTTCATCCCTTGCATTTTTTTCGTAGCACCCTTAGTTTGGCCAGAAAATCCATGTTTATATGACATGAAAAATTTACGAAGTCGGATAATTTGAAAAGTGATTCAACTTTTGACTGCAAAAATCTCGAAAACTAAGCCCCCTAGAAAAAAAACGAATAACTCTTGAAAGAAGGAGATTTTCAAGCTCTACAATTTTCATCCCTTGCATTTTTGTCGTAGCACCCTTAATTTGGCCAGAAAATCCAAGTTCATGGAAAATTAACAATTTCAAAACCATTGACCTTATGTATGGGTCACCACCCTGTATGTAGTATGTACGAAATTGAATGTGGTGTTGATACATGAATCTCGATTCGAAATTATTACCTCAATGGTTGCTGCGCAGCTTCATATTTCATATTTCGAGCACCGAAATGAGGATACTCGACGAAAGATTACAGGCCCATCGAACGATGTGGATTTAGATTAAAATGCAAACTATATCCTCGTTTACCCCTCTCGCTCTCTTCCTCATTCGAGCAAAATTACAGAGAATCGAAGAGAAAGAGAGAGAAAATTTCCGAATTCGACACCTTGATGAGATTCCCCACGGTATACTCCCCGGCACACCCTATTTGCCTGGTTCATTTGCTGTCTGTCTGCCTGCCTATGCGGCGGCTGTAGAGGTCGTTTAATTAATACCAGATTAATGAGAATGCTGCTGCCTGCCTCTGTCTGCGTATGTAATACTCTGTAGTAGCATTGTTACGCGTCGAAGTAATCGAATTTCAATGGAGTCGGTTTTGGTTAAGGTTTCGTTTCCTCTCCTCTTTGGCCGACCACCGCCCCTGTGCCCTTCGTTCTGTGATGTCTTTACATTCTGTGTGGTATCCCACGCTGTGCTAGTGATGCTTATATACGTAATGTAATGTGTATGGGTTTGATTATGTATATGGATGGAATACCTTTGGCTTTGTAGCGCTGAATATACCGGTAAGATGAATTAGTAATGGACGACAAAGCGATACATTTCTATCTCTGTTTCTCTCGTGGTCTCGGCCCGGCCCGGCCGTTCCTCCGATGACCCGTTTCGTGAAATTTGATAGATTCTGCGACGATAACATGGTCGCAAACGCGACTCCGGTCGGATTTCTGAGCGAGGGAAGGGTTTTCAGTCGTTTTGTAGTCCCGGAGCGGAGTTTTGCATAAATCGAATCGTGCACGTTGATCGTTGTGTGCGAGTAATTTATCGTGTACTAATTACCTACGAATGCTTGGCTGGTTTAACCGCAAACCTTGGATAGTGGTGTTTTAAATGCCTATATGTATAGGTCTAGGTGTAACGTAGTATTTGGAAGTACCGAAGTACACGTATGTCGTGCGATAGTTGGTAATTCGTGTAATGATTTAGACTCCTATATGGCTGGCTACTGATTGTACGATGCTGCGTGGAATCGATGATTCATGCTTTTTTCTCTCTCTCTTTATCCTGTACTCGTTCTAATACCGCGAACGTAACGCAACGTCTGTATCGTCCATCGTCACGAACATGTAATCGGAGCAATGATTACCTTGTAGATGTGGTAAAACATTCAAAGAGAGGAAAAGAATCGCGTTGAGCCGGCGATGCGATGTGTGCGTTTGTTGTGCGAGAAACACGCGCCGATTAAAGGTTAATTACGAGCTGGCTACTATTGGAATTCCGCACGTTTACAAGGGCTCGATTAGGATAATTGCTGGTGTGCAGTGTGTTCGGAAAATTTCGCTGTGGATTTTTTTTGAAGAGGTTAATGAGTTGGAGATTTGTGTAAAATAATGGTGGAGGGTTGATCAGTATTTTTGCAGAATTTTTTGAATGGTGATAGAAATTAATTAGTGTTGAGATCCTGGTTCTGGATCTATTTTTTGGGGGGGGGGGGGACTTGAGAATTTCGTTTTTTTCGTGTTTCTGAAATTTTTTGGTAAATAAAAATTGTAAAATTGAAAAAATAACAATTTTTGAGAGAATTGTTATTGAATTGATATTACATATGATTTTTTTACCTGAAAAAATCTTTGTCTGTTGTTTTCATCATCGACCTTCCCCCATACTGCTCATTTCTCAAAATGAGGATTTTGGTGAAAAGTGCATGGCAATGATTTTTTGGATGAAAATATTCGTATTCAGATCTTTCGATAAACATTTTCTCAAAAATCTTTTTCTTTTCGATTTTTTACTGAAAATTTGAAGAACAAGAAAAAAGTGGTATTTTTGGGTAGAAACATCTCCAGGGTAGATCATTTGGAAGGTCGATGGTTTTGAAAATGAAAAAAAAAAAATTGGTGGTAAGCATCTCAAAAACTAAGCCTCCTAGAGAAAAACTAACAGCTTTTAAGAGGATGAGAATTTCAAATTGTACAATTTTCATCCCTTACATTTTTTCCGTAGCACTCTTAGTTTGGCTAGAAAATCCATTTTTATGGGAAATTGACGAAGTAGATAATTCCAAAAATGATACACATTTGACTGCAAAAATCTCGAAAACTAAGTCTCCTGGGGAAAAAAGTAATAGCTCATAGATGAAAGAGAATTTAAAGCTCTACAATTTTCATCCCTTGCATTTTTTTCGTAGCACCCTCACTTCGGCCAGAAAATTCATGTTTATGGGAAATTTTCGAAATAGATGATTTTAAAAATAAAACTACTTTGACCGCGAAAATCTCGAAAACTACCTCTCCTAGGAAAAAAACAAATAGCTTTTAGGAGAAAGAGAATTTCAAGCTCTACATTTTCATCCCTTGCGTTTTTTCGCAGCACCCTTATTTTGGCACGAAAATGCAGGTTTTTGATAAACGTAGGTAAACAATAGCTGTTTTGAAAAAACAAAAAAATGGCATTGACTTGATAAATTTTCCATAAACATGGATTTTATCACTAAAATAAGGGTGCTACGAAAAAAATGCAAGGGATGAAAATTGTACAGCTTGAAATTCTCGTTCTCCGATGAGCTTATCATTTTTTGTCTATGAGGCCTAATTTTCGAGATTTTTGCAGTCAAGGGTTGTATCACTTTTAAAATTATCAACTTCGTAAATTTCTCATATAAATTTGGATTTTCTGGCCAAACTAAGGGTGCTACGAAAAAAATGCAAGGGATGAAAATTGTAAAGCTTGAAATTTTCTTTCTCCTAAGAGCTGATAGTTTTTTTGTAGGAGGCTTAGTTTTCGAGATTTTTGCAGTCAAAGGTTTTTTTTTTTCATTTTCAAAACCATCGACTGTCTAAATATGAGCCACCCTGTATACGAGTACTACACTATTTTCGCTGAAATTTGTTCAAATTTTTTTTGAATATGGCGAGATTTTAAGTTGAAGTGAAATTTTTACCAGGTTAATTTGAAGTCTAGACACAACTTTTGTGTTACCCATCTCCCCCCCCCCCCCCCCCATGAATATTCGAACTTAGTAGATGAGAAGGGTGGTTTTTTCCTGCTTCGTTAAGATAATCATTCATTCGAAAAAAAATTTCTGAAACCTCTCAGTATGGGAATTTTTTGCCAAACTTCGGGATGGCTCAGATGAGATGTGAGGAGGGTTAGGGGGGCATCATGTTAATTCAAATCTTCAAAAAATTGTTAGTAATTGAAAATTTTTTTGGAATTCGAAATTTCTCAATATACTTTGTTTTATTTGATGAAAACGTCTTAAAAAAATTTCAGTCTCCTCCTCCTCCTCCCATCTTTCATGGGAGACTGTTGTAAGAAATTTTGTAAGTTTGCAATTTCCATTGATTTTTTTGGGCTTTTTTGGAAACTTTTCTCAACTCAAATTCCTAAGGCCACCGAAAATTTAAATACAAAAATTTTCTATGAGAATTTATCAATTTTTGGAGGGGGAATCCAAGTTTCCAAAATTTTTACATTTCCTAGACATTTTTTGGGACCCCTTTCTTTTTATCTTGTAAATGTTGCTTTATTTTTCAATTTCAACACTTGATATATGCTCGTATTCCGTATCATACTTTTTTGATATTTCCAAGGTGTTACATAACGATGCTTTTTTTTCGTAAATTTTATCGTACTTACAACGCTGCTCGAATTTCGTAACTTCGTTTCCCCTCCACCTCTCCGTATCCTCTCTTTTTCGATTTTCTTCGCCGTCGAAAATTCTCGGTAAAGTTTTTCGAACGTAATCGAGGTCAATTCGTACTCGTTATGTTTGTATATGACATGCGGTGTCAATACACGTCGTCGTTTGGTGGCGTTTGCGGCATAGCGCAATGGAATAAGTAAATTCCTATGGTCTGTGAACTGCGATAACGTGTGCACGTCGCGTCGTACGCGCCTCGACAGGCTAATCATCGAAATAGTTGGATGTGTAATATTTATAGAAAAACAATCGAGCTCGGTTATGGTTACACGGTGGTGTTTTGTAACAAATGTCATAAGAACAAGTGTTTGTTTTATGGCGCCGCGGTGTAATTTTCCAAGGAAGAGAGAGATGGAAATAGACGATTGGTTATTATTTAATGTTTGCAGTCGAGTGTTAGACACATGCACGCAATTCGAATTGGAAATTATGTCGATTTACGTCGTCCACCGTATCGCACGTATCCATCTCTTGTCCTAATATGATTGTTTTCGTTCGTAAACGTGAAAACATTCGTAAGACTGGCGCATTGTTCGTACTTAGGAATATTGGAACGATTCGTTTGAAAAAACGGAATAAAGCTAGAAGAGTAGACAAGATGAGAAAAAAGGGTTCATTACAATTGAGGATGAAAATGGTAAAGAAGAACGTAGTGACTCGACTGATGAGATAATTTAATTTGCTATCGATGTGCTCGACGTAAATTGAGCTACGTACCGCAGCAATTGAAAGATACCCTTGGTGAAGCTGCAATAAAGAGATGGTGCAGGCTATTTACGTATACAAAGAGCGTGTTTAGAGCATAGGTACCTAGCTGGTGATTTCCTCTTGGTAAACTTTTTTTTCCTTTTCGAAATAGGTGTATTGTTTACTATTCGCCCGAGGTTGCAGATTTTCGTTCGTTAGCTCGCAATTAAAAAATCCGGCACATCTCGTCCGTCTTTTGTGGACGCGCGCGTACGTAAAACGTAAAGAATTGCGCAAGCTGCATTATTACAAAAAGCTCTCTGGCAGAAATAGGAAGAAGAGAGACGAGGTGGACTGAAAGCGACGTCGTACTATTTGGTACGTGATCGGATTCGATAAAATTTTTCCTATAGTCGACGCGTGTACGCTGCACTGCCATGCCACTGCGCTCTGCACCGTATACGAAGTACGTCGCCGGGATGCAAAAAAACAACGAATAGACGACGACGTGCACAATATAAAAGATTTGATGAAACAGAGCGAAGAAAAACGCCGACGATGAGCGTCGTTTCGAAGACAAAAAAAAAAGCACGATGGCGGAATGAAAGAAACGAAAGACGTGATAGTCTTTTCGTAGCAATTTTTTTTTTCGTCGATAGAAATAAGATAGGGTTTTCGGTAGAAGGGAATATCGTGTACCGAGATATTGGCTTGGGTCCGGGTGGTCGTGGTTTTTCGTCAGTGGCGAGCCCCGCAGGTCTAGTGCATCCGACGGGTACAGGTAGATCATTAGGAGGAGGATTTTGTTGATTATTACGATGGCTGCGGTGTTAAAATTATCGATGTGGTCGAAAACCATGTGTATAAAAAGTATAGATACGAGATCGAGAGTATTATCCGACGTCTCGTTGTATTTTTTTTTCATTCGGTGATTTTAAAAGTACGATGGATAACCTTGAGATTAATGGTGGTCGACCGTGTACAAGTACAATGTACCTGTCTCGAATGAGACTTTTAGTTCGGCTCGAAGAAAATACGTAGATGGAGTACGAGAGCATAGGTACGATGTTGTGGAATTTTGTGTGTATTTGTAATTATTATGTATACGGATGCGAGCGATGCGGTAAACAGCTGATTTTTAGGTGTGTAGTAATCGTGCAAGTATTTCGGTTACGTCAGAATTATGTGTTGAGGACTGTGGCGCAGGGCAGGAGAAGAGAGGCAGTGCTGGACAGATTTTTCGATGGATTACTTTGATTTACAGGTGTTTTAGTTTCGTCAATGTTGGAATTCCATTCCATCAGATATTGATGCGTTCTTGATGTTTTTCTTACGACCTTTTATCATATCTTGATAACACGTAATCGATCATTGATGAAGTGTTTTTGAACCAATTCATTCGTGAATAACTCCATTTCAATGGAATTGTTCATGAATGGTTCACTCATCTGAAGTGAAATCATTCATGAGCGATTCCTTTTTAGACATATTGATCATAAACAACTTATATGTGATGCAGAATGGTTCATATTTGGCAAAATCGTTCGTGAACGGTTTCATCTTCGCAAATCATTCTCAAATGACTCATTTTTAATTGATTTTTTCGCGAACGATTCAATTATTCGCTATAAAATTGTACGAAAACGACTTGACACTTTTGAAATCGATTGTGAACGATTCATCCCATCATCAGATACAAATCGTTCGTGAACGACTAATTTTCAATCCAATGGTTTGCGAAAATTTGCTTCTTCTGCGATGAAATCGTTCGTGAAGGACTAATCCCGGATGAGAAATGACTTTTATTATACCAAATTGTTCGTGAATTACATATTTTCAATCGAATCATTCGCAAACGATTCACTTATTTAATCTCACTATGAAATCGATCAGTTCACGAACGAATCATTTTTCACGAAATTACAATTAAATCATCTTCTTATCAATTCGTCCATAAATGATTCGTTTTTATTCAATCGTTCGCGAATGACTTTTTCAATCGAACCGTTCCCAAATGATTCTTTTTTAATCAAATCTTTACTCTTCTTTGAAAATCATTGTTATCTAGCTCGTTCGTTCATTACATATTTCTAACCGAATCATTCGAGAACGATTTCCGTACCCACGAATAAGTCGTTCACTTACGATTCATTCATGAGCGAGTAATTTGTTCTGGAATGATTCATTTTTATCGAACTCGTTCATGAACAACTGATCTTTTCATCTAAACGTTCACGAACTACTGTTTTAACCGAATCTTTCGCGAACAATTTCTCTGTACTTTGTATTGAAGTCGTTCGCAAACGATTCACTATTTTGTGGTGAAATCGTTCACGAATGAATCGTCCTCTCATTACGTCATTATTGAATGAGTCGTTCGCGAACGATTCACTTTTTTGTGATGAAATCGTTCACAAATGAATCGTCCTCTCATGAAGTCATTATTGAACGAGTCGTTCGCGGACGATTCACTTTTTTTGGTGAAGTCGTTCGCGAATGATTCACATTTTTGGTGAAGTCGTTCGCGAACGATTCACTTTTTGTGGTAAATCGTTCGCGAACAACTTCACCACAAAAAGTGAATCGTTCGCGAACCATTTACTTTTTTGTGGTGAAATCGTTCATGAATGAATCGTCCTCTCATGGAGTCATTATTGAACGAGTCGTTCGCGAACGATTCACTTTTTTGTGGTGAAGTCGTTCGCGAACGATTCACTTTTTGTGGTGAAGTCGTTCGCGAACGATTCTTTTTTTGTGGTGAAGTCGTTCGCGAATGATTCACTTTTTTGTGGTGAAATCGTTCACGAATGAATCATTTTAGAGGAAATCGTTCACGAACAATATTTCATTGGCAACGTTTTTTGAATCGGAATCAAATTGTTGGAACTATGTGATCCCTTTTGTCAATATTTCAATAGATTTTGACGTTCTCTTGAGGTAACTTTGATAAAAAAAATCGATTTCTAGAATAACGTTTTAATATAATCAAATTTCTTGAAAATCGTGTATCTCGGTGTTGACGACTGGTTGATGGGCTACAAATTAATTATGAAAATCTGTGTGCATTTTTGCACGTATTCTGAATTTCAATGGTGCAAATGATATAATCCCTAACTCTGTTTGAAGTTTGAGCCTATTCCGGTGTAAAAAAAATATACAAAACGTTATACTTTACATTTTTGAGCACTCTGTACATATCCAGCAGATAAAAATATCCAAGAAAAAGGCTCGATCAGCTGACTTCGGTATCAGATCCAGGGTTCGTATTTTGAAATGTCACACGCCACGATCTCGGCGTATTTTTGAGTATTTGAGCTGATATGCCCAGGCCAGGCGAGCATATGCGCTTCTCATCACTTATACACAATGTTTTTATAGCTTCCGACGTCGTGTAAAGTTTAGGTACCTCTTGGTTAGCTTTCGTTTACGAGTGTACGTGCGGCGGCATCGCAGCACTAGTTTTTTACTAGGTGGAATTTTGTGACGACGACGTTATCGAAACGAGTATAGAGTAGAGAGCTGGGGCTGAAGCGAAAAAGAAGAAGAAAAAAAAAACGTTTTTCACGTACCCATCGCATCGGTTGTATTAGCTTATCTAGCAAAAACAGGCGTAAAACGAAATACGGCCGCGTTGAAAGCGTAAAAAAAACGAGCTGATAAAGACCGGCGTTAGCTGCCGACGCTGACACGGTACGTTCGACGTTCGATGCTTAAAAGCTCGTATTCTTTGGCGGTAATGTTCTGTATGCTCTTTACGAGCCAGTTCGCTATAATTTTACCTTGGCTGGTGTGCTTCTGGAGAGAGTGTAATAACAATTCGTCGACGAAGCGGACGTGTTCGACGTACGTGTGCGAATGGGGTAAATTGAATTTCGTATGTTGTCGAACGCTGCGGATAAAATTTGATAACGGTTCGTTTCGCGATGGCGATGGAAATCGTGGGTCTTTTTTCCACAGCGTAGAATACAGAAGCGAGAAAATCTCGATACATTATGTCGGCGCGAAATTGTAAATTTTTTATTTTATTTTGTCGAATCGACGAAATTCTCGAGTATTTAGCTACCTATACTTACTCGTATAGGTATCGTGTATAGAAATCCATCAAGAAGAAATACTATATATTTACGCGAGACATGCTATGCTATTCACAGGCCCATTTTTACGCTCTCTTTGGCAAAATGTCATTGATCTGTAAAACGAATGGCGTGTCATTTGAAGATAAATTAACTGGGCTAAATTTATCTCGTATACCGGATCGCACGTTCATTTTGTAGTTCTACGAAAGAAGAAAACCCGGGTTTTGTATCGAGCGAGCCGAAAAAAAAAACTCGTTCCAGCATCGCCGCACTGGTTACGATAGGATAGTTAATAAGTGTATATTTTATTTGGTCACGATGACGATGACGACGACAGCTAGTTGCTAAAAAGTGCATATAATGTGTATAAGAGTATACCTGCTATACGTATTGGAATATTTTATGGACGAATTTAGTATGCAGTTGGGTATGTGTCGACTTTTTGTCGACTCGGAAGACTAATTGTCGTGTCCTTTGTACGAGTTTTTTCTTCTTTTCCATGCCTGGTTCGTTTCGTATCTGTATTCTGTATATTCACGCCGTCAAGGACCACCTTCCTTAATGCCTCGTTCGTGCTGATTGTGGTCAGCAATACGTTTTTTTTGTAGGAGATAAGAACCTGGCAGAGGTATCTAGTTTTCGAAATGGTATATCTTTTTTTCTTCGCTATTATTTCGACCACGTTGACTCGAATTTGCATTACGAACTGCGAAAAGAATACCTAAGAGGGCGTAGAACTGGTTTTATTGCTTTTTTGCATTTTCGTTGCTAAAAATGAACGACGATGTTTGGTCGTTTGTGTGATTTGGATGGTTTTTGTTTCTTGTTATCCGGTTTCATTGTGTGGTTATCTGGTTTTTTGTGCCGTCACGCGTGATTTGCTGGATTAGGGATTGCAGAGGGAAGTTATCGTGGAAGAATGGTTGATTTGGAAATTTCATCGGTTTCGTGGATTTTTTCGAGTTTTCGTATCTTGAAATTTTGCTATCAATGTGATAATTTGAGGGTGAATATTGTTTTCGAATGAGATTAGGCATGCATAGGGTGATTGAAAAGTTGTTTATGCCCCAGATTTGGAGGTTATCGGTCATCACTCAGAAAAAACCTTAGATGAATATCTCACCTATCTTTAAAATTTTAAGGACAAATGTTCTTTCAAAAAATAATCTAGATCCAAGCAGATTTTTAATCATTGGATTGAAAATAGATATTATCTTTTAAACTATACAAATTTCTCTATCATGATTTTCCAGCCAACTTCAAGATTGAAGGAACTACAAAATAATATTCAATCAGGAAACTGAATAATGCTTTGAAAATTGGGCAAATTTTATTATGATGATTTCTTGCCTGATATCTAAATTAAAAGGGGTAATAAGCATTTAAATTGGAAAAAATAAGAATTTTTGAAGTTGTATCCTACTTCAAATGTGACGTAGCTCCTTCAGTTGTGATGTTAGGCAAAAATTACCATAATGAGTTTTGTTCAGTTTTCCAAGTACTATCAATTTCTTCGACTGACTTTTTTTTTTTAGAATTTCGTGGTTTCAGCATACGTTGGTAGTCCTTTTAGTTTTGGAGTTGGGCCAAAAATTGTCGAAAAGAAATTTATCCAGTATTCGAAACACTTCTCATTACCATAATCATAAAATACGTTTGGATGGAAATTTTCCTGAAATATAGTACTCAAAACTCTGTAAAATTTTTTGCTCTCTTCAACAGCAAGACTCTGAGAACGAACTGTGTTTTTTTTCTAGTTTCGTTCTGAAAGCTTTAGCAGATTTTCGAGAATTGAAGATCCCTTGATGTTTCTTCACATCATATGTATATTAGAATTTTGTCGACACGATAATTCTCGTAATAATTGATGGAATGAGCTGAAATTTTCAATAGAGGTTCATTACAATTAGGAATAGAAACATATAAATTTTGAGAAAAATTGGTGAACCGGTTTCTGAGTTATTCGCGATTGAAATTTTCAAAAGCCTTTAACACCTAAAATAAAGCGGATACTCGAAATATGTAAATAACCTTTCTGATAGTACTTGAGAAGATGCACAAAAAATGTTATATACAATTTTTATTTTTGCGAACCGGTTCTCGAGATATTCGTGATTGAAAATTTCAATAGCCTCTAGCATCTAAAATAAAGTAGTTACGTGGAATTTGTAAATAACCTTTTTGGTAGTTCTTGAAAAGATGCACAAAAAGTGTTATATAAAATTTTCATTTTTATGAACCGGTTCTCGAGTTATTCGTGATTGAAAATTTCAAAAGCCTCTAGCACCTAGAATAAAGCAGTTACGCGAAATATGTAAAAAACCTTTTTGATAGTACTTGAGAAGGCGTACAAAAAAGTTTATATACAATTTTCTTTTTTATGAACCGGTTCTCAAGATATTCGTGATGGAAAATTTCAAAACTTCATCACAGATGCATTCATTTCGTGAATTGAAAAATAAATGCTTAGCAAAATTATATTCAAAATCTTGGCAATGTCTATTCAACTATATACTTACTTTTGAAAGGTAACAACATTGGAAAATTGAATTTTTTCAAAGTAAAATTTTCTGATGTTGGTGTAGAAAATCAGCCTTTTCGAAAATCATAAAAATGAAAAAAAAATCAAATAGAATGATTGTGCCATTGAATTTACGTTTTTTTTTCGTGGCTTTCAGGTTGAAACTTTTGTCTAATTTTTTTTTCAAAAAATACTATTATTCGATTTTTCAACGTTTTCGTTCTGATTCAGTTCCTGAGTTAAAAAATACCCTTTTTTTTTAGCGCTTTCGTTCACATGATTACGAATTTCCAATCTCGTAATGATGCGAATCTGATGAAACTATATTGCTTCTGTTTCTAAGCATCTATTATCGTTTTCTATTAGTGTTTCGAAGTACCTCTGTTACAGCTCTGTATAAATCCCCGAGCTATGGACGCATTGTACAGCAATCCTATCGTCGTAAACAATGCAAACTACATTCGTACACGAGTACATAAATCGATATCATACCGTACTTTTACACCTTGCACCTGCCAACTTACGTATTTCTAATTGCTGGGTATTGTGACGTTACAGTTAGTAAATTGAAACTCATCGTGGTCGATTTCTCTCCGGTATACCAATTGGTGTTTATGTTTTTGAAAAAAGACACCTTTTGGAAGATGGCGTCGATTCTTAGAACCACCGCTGTGAGGAGAAAATAAGTCATCAATCGAATTATATATTCTGGTGTTGAAATTTTGTAACGTTACTTTCGCTTTTTACCTGCCCAATAGTTGGTAAATTTTTTTTTTCCTTCTCAGTATTCATTTGTTGACCATTGGGTTAGTTGTGTGGTTTTTATCAGTCACTGTAAACTAGTCTAACGGCGATGGTCGAAGTATCGATGCATTTGTGTGCGTTTTTTCTCCATTTCATTCTTTTTTTTTTAGGTCACAGTTGATATATAGAGGTGTCTCGTTTCCTGTTAGTTGATTACTTCCGCACTTAGGTGACAACATTTTTGTACCGAATACATCGGTTGGTCGAGAGGCAACGTGGTTATCGAGAATTTAGTAATCTTTGTTGTAAAGCGTTCATCGGCGCGGAGTTTACTTTGAAAGCTTTTTTAGCGCGAAGATAATGATATACCTATTTATTGCGGCGAATGTGTAATTTATAGACGTGTTTAATTAGCACGTTCGTTTTAATGCATTGTTTCGAAGCAAATGTTAAATATTAATTATATGGATAGATGATTGCGGCAAATCAATAAGTAAATGTTAGGTATGAATTCTGTTGGAAGTAATTTCGCAGTTGGGTATGATAAATTATCCATATAAAGGAACACGGACGTTAACTCGAGCGTATATTATAGTCGTACTTCGAGGTACTATGTATTCAAATTCACTGTCGAGTCAATTTTATATTACGTACGTATCATAAATACGTACTTATACCGGCGCACAAGAAAACCTAGACAACGAGAATGATGAAAAACATCATTTAAATTTTCGCAATCTTCAAAGTCAAGTGGAATTTTCGCAGCTTGGCTGATACGGCGAGGTAAACCAACCTACAACAAGAAAGAAAATCGAGCGAGGAAAAGGGATGAGCGGGGGAAAAGCCAAGGTATAGATTAGGTAAATAATATACATAAAACGCGTACCAGACTGTGAAATATACTAAAAGACTCGATGGAGAAAGAGAGCTGAAACGAGAGCTTGGTTTTTTCCTCGCACGCGGGCTAAAGGCAGGCGTGTGTTGTGTATACTTATCCGTACATTACCATTTTTTACCAGGCTGCGGCGAAATAGAAGAGATGGAGGAAGAGAAGAGGGTTCGCAGCAGCTCTGACATACAAGAAGAGCGAACTTTAAACGAGATCATTATTCATTATTTAAGTTTACCATTAGGTACGTAGGTGTGTAGCTCCTCTCTCTTGTGTATCAAGGTATACTTTTTAGCGTGTCTTTTGTGCCGATGCGATGGTATAGGCTGAGATGTAGATACAGAGAGAGTTGGAGTTGGGTTTGAAAACGAAAGCAGTAGAGATGTGTGGAAGAGATTGGTGAATTTTTTTGGACTGGTTGGTTTGTGTAAGGTTTGAATTTATGGGTTTGGAATGTCGGTATGCTTGGTGTATTTTTTGCCAATTTTTGGTGGCATTTTTGGTTTTGAAAAATATTTTAAATTTGATATTGTGGATTTTTTGTTTGAAGGAAATAATTTTTTTCGAAGGTGGGAGATGATATCGTTCGTGGATTCGTCATCGATTTCAAAAAATTGAAGGGGTTGGGATTTTGGAGAACAAATTTGGAAAAATTCATTTTTCTACATAAATTTTGGCAAAACTTTTTGAACAAAATTGAGAATTAGAATTTTTGAAATCCAAGAAGATTCAAAAAAGTGAATTTTTTGGGGGGGCGGTGTTGATTATATTTTATCGAATGCATAATTATCTATTGATGAAAAATTTCGGAAGTAAACAGTAAGTTGATTGTAAATATTGTTCCAATAATGAAAATTGTAAGAAGTTTTGCCTATCTTTTGTTTTGAAGGAACCAAAATTGGCAATGGAATTACAAAAGGAAATATTAACTATATTTTTCAAACAAATCAGGATCTCGAATGATTTAACAGCCAGAATTGAAGGTATAGTCCTCCACAAGAATTGAATTTAGTAAAAGCTGTCGAATTATCGACAGATTAAGGTGGTTATGAATTTGCTTAATTGTGTATTCATATGCAATGGAAGTCGAAGAATAATTTTGGCCCATTTTTGTGCTTGCGATTATACTCGATTAATTGGTTGATCGATTATTTCTCCAAATAATTAGTACAAACGTGCAGTCGATTTATTGATTAGAAGTCGTAATCAATGAAAAGTTGTAGGTAATCGATTTTGAATTATAATCAGAAAATGAGTAAAATGTAATGAAACTCAATCAAAATTTCATGAAAATTGATAGAAATACTGAAAAATTTCAAAAATAGTTTAACTTTTACAAAGACATTCCATTAAAAATCATTATCCACTAAAAATCGTAGGTAATTGATTATATTTGGAGTAATTGAAATATCGATCATTTTTTGTAACCATCAACAGCACTAGCTCATTTATAGCAATATCAACTCCTGAACTCCTCCCGCTCTCTCTTCCACTCTTTATTGTGAGATTTTCTACTTTACTTTGAAATTTCTTGCCATTTGGAATTTTATTTGAAAAATTTTGTTAGTTTTTTATTGTCCATGGTGTCGATTGGTGGTGAAAGTAGTGAAGAAGTAGTGAATTTTGCCAAAATTTCAATTGAAGCACTTGATTATGGTGAAAAAATCGAAAAATCAAATTCAATTCAACTGAAATTATGAAAGTTCAGTCTTTGAATGTCTTTTTCAGCGAAAGTGAAATGCATATTTTCAGTGACGTATTTGGATGGGGGAGGGGGAGGGGTCTGGAGAATCTGAACCCACTTGACGACTGAAAAATTTTAAAAATGAAGAAATTTCAGCTTCTGAATGTCTTTTTTTGCAAAAATTTTTGCCTTCACTTTGCTCGTGCACACTACATTTTCTTCTTTCAATAAAATGATACATATTTCAAGTACAGGCTGTCTAACAAAATCTCAAAACCAAAAAGCAGAACGTTTGCAGGAGCTTTTTCAAACTGTGACCCCCCCCCCCCCCCCC
>FIZU01038694.1:0-19394 GCA_900064475.1 Pseudococcus longispinus
TGTCATTTTTGGTCAAATTTGTCATTTTTGGTCAAATTTGTCATTTTTGGTCAAAATCATCGTTTTTATTAATTGTCTTTTTTTCGAAATTGTGAATTTTTGGTCAAAATTGTCATTTTTGATCAAATTTGTCATTTTTGGTCAAAATCATATTTTTTTGTCATTTTTTATTTTCTTGTCCAAACTGTAACTTTTTGTCAGAATTGTCAATCTATGTCAAAACGGTGATTTCAAAGTAGAAATTGTCATTCCAAGGTTGAAAATGTCATTTTTGGTCAAAATTTACGTTTTTCATCAATTATCTTTTTGTTCAAATTGTAAATTTTTGGTCAAAATTGTCATTTTAAAATAAAAATTGTTATTTTTAGTCCAAATTATTATTTTTCGTATAAATCATCATTTTTTGTATAAATTGTCATTTTTGGTCAAAAATCATCGTTTTTTGTCATTTTTTATTTTCTTGTCCAAACTGTAACTTTTTGTCAGAATTGTCAATCTATGTCAAAATGGTGATTTCAAAGTAGAAATTGTCATTGCAAGGTTGAAAATGTCATTTTTGGTCAAAATCACCGTTTTTCATCAATTGTCTTTTTTGTCCAAATTGTAAATTTTTGGTCAAAATTGTCATTTTAAGGTAAAAATTGTTATTTTTGGTCCAAATCATCATTTTTCGTAAAAATCGCCATTATTTGTAAAAATTGTCATTTCCAAGGTTAAAACTGTCACTTTTGGTGAAAATTGTGATTTCAAGGTAAAAATTGTTATTTTTGTCAAACTCGTCATTTTTGGTGGAAATCATGATTTATTGTCAATATTTCCACTTTTTTGGTGCAAACTGCCATTTTGGTCAACATTTTAATTTTTTGGGTCGAAATTGTCAATTCAAAGTAAAAATTGTCATTTTTGTTTAAAATCTTTATTTTTGGTCCCAAATTGTCGTTTTTTGTAAAAATTGTCATTTTTTGTCAGTGTTGTCATTTTTTGTCAGTATTGCCATTTTTTGGTACCAAGTGTCATTTTTGTCAAAATTGTAATTTTTTGAGTCGTAATTGTCAATTCAAAGTAAAAATTTTAATTTTTTGTAGAAATCGGTATTTTTGGTCCAAATTGTCATTTTTTGTAATAATTGTCATTTCATGGTAAAAATTGTCATTTCATAGTAAAAACTGTCATTTTTGATGAAAATTGTCATTTTCGGTTAAAATCGTCATATTTTTTCAATTGGCATTTTTTTTTTCGAACTTGTGAATATTTTAGTCAAAATTGTCATTTTAAAGTAAAGATCATCTCTTTGGTAATTTTAGGCTTTTTTGAAAATTTCATCAAGGAAAATATTACGGTTGCATATTCAAAATTCTTATAAGTTTCAAAAAGTCTGGCAAAATGTCTAAAAATTTAAAATATCTCAAATTTGGGACGAATAAAATTAATTTTGTTAAAATTTGACATTTCTTCCAATTCTTTTACGCATTTTTTTAACTGTTTGTCTTTTTTTTGGTTACTTCCTGATTTTTTTGAATATATTTTTTTTTTCAAATGTGAGACGGAAATAATCAAAATTTGATCACCCCCCCCCCCCCCCCCCCCAGCTGCTGTTGCGTAGGAACCGATTTTTCTTTGATGCTTATTAATTTCTTTGAGCTCTATTATAATGATACTAAGTTTGAAGTTGCATCGAAGTCATTTAATTGGCATTGAATAAGTGTACCTATTTTAAATTCGACGCGATCAATAATAAAAGAATGACGAGATGAAAAAGGTAAACAAACAAGTTGCCAAAACTACTACGTACTACATTGTATTCACAGCTACCTACGAGTCGAGTATGCAAATACATCATAAATTCTATCCAAATTATAATAGCATAAAAATGTATTCAAGTAGTTCAAAAGAGACAAATGTGAATATTATGCATCTTCGAGATAAACAAATGAAGAATCATATAGTAGGTATCACGTTTTCACGAATACATTCAACGATAATTAATACCATAGACAGCTTGGCGCCGAACCTTGCTTCATTTAGGAAAATTTCAACCATGTTTGTGTTGTGCATCTCCCTAATGGAGCAATGGAGCATTACACTTCGTGAAAATATCTCCGACCTTGATGAAATTGAAATGCGTACACACGAAGGTACACTACACGTGTACCTACCTATATTGTACCTCGAAATATTACACTTTTTAAACGTTCAGAGGGCGAAAACCTAAAAAAAAACGTACGAGGAAAATTAAAAACGACACTAGAAGGGAGGAAAATGGCCCTGTCTTGGTACGATCGTCGTAGCAGGCTGCAATCTGCAGGCGGCAGTATACACAGTGGGCTACCGCCAGTGCGACCATACCGCAGTCGCGAGCTCGTATAAAAGGTACGCAAACGCGAGCACGCATCGAGTGTAAGTAGTAAAAGTTGGCTAAGTTACATCATACTAAAAAATCAGTGCCGCGCTGACGATTCATTGACGCTAAACGCTGCTCGAAGCTTGCAAGAAACACACGAGACCGGAGTGCGAGTAGTATAGATTAAAACGTATTAGTAGCCGATCGTCGTAGTATCCGTTAGTATTAGTATTTATTTATTTTTCTCGTTTTTGATAATTTTTAACGACGTTTTTTGCAATTTTGTTTATTTTTTTTATTTCAATTTTACGTCGGAAATAGCTCGATATTTTGGGTAATTTTTTTTTATACGTTGATCTAAAAAAAAAACTACTGTGATCGTTCGTCAATTATTATCGATATAAATAGGATATTTTTCGATGCTTTTCGATTATTTCTCATTTTATGTACTATCGTTCGCTTTAGTTTATGCTGTATTGTGTGGTTAGTTGTAGAAGTAGTTGATAGTATAGTTTGATATACGTTTATTAGGTCAGCATTCGCATTCGGAGTAGATACGATGTCATCGTCGTCGTCAGTAACCGAGGCACTTGTTGATACGTCAGCTGTTTGGGTTTTCGGGTATGGATCGTTATGCTGGAATCCTGGGTTCACTTTTAAACACTCATTGATCGGTTACGTCAAAGGATTCTCGCGCAAATTCTGGCAAGGAAGTACTTCGCATAGAGGGACAGCATCGCAGGTAGGATTTTTTTCATTGGTTATTATTTTGGTGTAGGTATTTCTAGATGTGTGTTTTGTTGATTTTGGGGGTGTTGGTGAGAGGAAGAGTGGGTTGTTTGTTGATAGGAGGTCATTTTAGTGAAGGTTTTGTGTTGAAATTTCTTCCTGATTGGCTTTTACGAACATATACAAAGGTGAGTGGTTTGGAAAATGGAAAAAAAAACTTTGACTGTGAATATCTCGAAAACTATGCCTCCCAGGAAAAAAATTAGTCGAATGTAATAGAAAGAAAATTTCAAGCTCTACAATTTTGATTCCTAGCATTTTTTTCGTAGAACCCTTAGTTTGGCCAGAAAATTCATTTTTTTGGGAAATTTAGCCTATATGCAAAATTGATGATTTTGAAAATTTAAAAAAATTTCCATAAATGTGGATTTTTTGGCCAAAGTAAGGGTCCTACGAAAAAAATGGTCAGAATCGAAATTGTAGAGCTTGAAATTCTCTTTCTTCCGGAAGCTAGTGGTTTTTTCCTAGAAGCCTTAGTTTTCGAGATTTTTGTAAGTTTTTTTTAAAATAATGAAAAAAAAAACGATGGCCGTGAAAATCTCGAAAACTATGCCTCCTAGTGAAAAAAATAGTCGAATGTAACAGAAAGAAAATTTCATGCTCTACAATTTTGATTCCTAGCATTTTTTTCGTAGGACCCTTAGTTTGGCCAGAAAAAACATGTTTTTGAGAAATTTAGCCCATACTGAGGGTGCTACGAAAAAAGTGGTAAGAATCGAATTTGTAGAGCTTGAAATTCTCGTTCTTCTAAGAGCTAGTGGTTTTTTCCTAGGAGGCTTAGTTTTCGAGATATTTGCTGTCAAAGTTTTTTTTAAATTGATGAAAAAACTTTGACAGCGAAAATCTCGAAAACTATGCCTCCTAGGAAAAAAATTAGTTGAATGTAATAGAAAGAAAATTTCAAGCTCTACAATTTTGATTCTTATCATTTTTTTCGTAGGACCCTTAGTTTGGCCAGAAGATCCACCTTATGGGAAATTTAACCCATATGCAAAATGAATGATTTTGAAAATTGGAAAAATTCTCATAAACGTGGATTTTTTGGCCAAACTAAAGGTCCCACGGAAAAAATGCTAAGAATCGAAATTGTAGAGCTTGAAATTCTCTTTCTGCTTAAGAGCAAGTAGTTTTTTTCTAGGAGGCTTAGTTTTCGAGATTTTGGCAGTCAAAGTTTTTTTTTATCATTTTCAAAACCATCGACCTTTTATATGTTTGAAGCAGAATGAGCTTAGCTTGGATTGAACCGGTGTGAGCATTTGTAGAATCGATGAAAGATTATCCTCAACAGATGTACCTGTTGTCTGGTGTTGGCATAAAATTGTGCTGTGTTTTCCATAACTTGATTATGGCGTTTATTTACAACCTAATCCTGTGTTCATCTCATAATTCAGCTCTTAGATTTAATTTAGTTCAATTTTTTCGATTTTACTCGATTATGAGTACAGATACGAGGAAAATAGCTCAGTAAAAAAATTTTCTTCGTAAAATTTTCTTTAAAAAATATTCTGATCATAGCTTGCTCAGAAGTCGTATTTGAGAAGCTACAGGACTGGGAAAGTTTGGTAATACCTGTTGGATTTTTTTCGAATTTTGGAAATTGGTTCAAGGTGTTCAAAAAGTAGTGTGAAAGCAGTATTCTCGATTTTGAGGTAACATGTCAATGACGGAAAGTGGTGTGTTTTTACTTGAATCAACTCAAAAGAATGTGTTCTTCCGTTTTTTGAACCCCTAATTTCTGTTCAGTGTTGAATGAAAAATATTGTTGAAAATTATCGAAATTAAATCAAAAAAACGTTGAATTTTTTACAATATTTCAGACAATTTTCATCAAAATTCATTACTTTTTCTCGAATTGCAAAAGTCCTGACTTTTGCTTGAACCTTCTGATATCCTGCAAAAGTCCTGCTTTTGAGTTGAACTAGGTTGAATCCCTTGCTTTTTTCAAATCTGAAACTCTGGTCAAGGGTCATTCAAGGGAAAAGTTGAATTGGACAAAATGTAACATTTTTTGAACGTTTCAAATTTTTGTAGCATTTTTTGTGATTTTGTGAAAGTATAATTTTTGGTGAGAGGAGGGGGGAGGGGGGTACATTTTCACTATGAAAAAGTAGATAGATCTGCCAAGGATCCTGCAAAACTTCTTCTTGTCGGTTTTTAGATTTTTTTAGACAACTTGTGAACAATTTTTTCGACAATTTGGAAAATTTCAAGTCATTTTAAACGAAAATTTCAACAAAAATGTAACATTTTTCAACATTTAAAAAAATTTTCATCATGTTTTACACAATTATATCGAATTTTCATCCATTTTTACGTCATTTTCATCGATGTTAGTTCATATTAAACAAATTCTGCTTCCATTTTTAGACGATTTTCACGATGTTCGAGCCATTTTTTTCAATGTTTGGAAAACTTCTGGTGATATTTTGTTGACTTTGTGTCATTTTTAATGATTTTTTTTTGGCATTTTAAACAATTTTGACGTTATTTTGAGAACTTTTGCGATATTTTGCATAGTTTTT
This sequence comes from Pseudococcus longispinus, assembly GCA_900064475.1. Lineage (NCBI taxonomy): Eukaryota > Metazoa > Arthropoda > Insecta > Hemiptera > Pseudococcidae > Pseudococcus > Pseudococcus longispinus. The sequence continues at coordinate 5,653 of FIZU01038694.1, forward strand.
ATCCCAAATTGACAAATTTTACGATTTTTTGTAGGTTTTGAGGAAGTTTTCTCGATGAAATTTCATGATATTTTACATGAAAAACTATACTTTTTGAAATTAAAATTATTCAAAAAACCTCCTTTCATTTTAATTTTTGAAAAATACCCTTATTGCGTAAAAATGGGTGAAATGAATGAATCAGAGTAAAGTGAGAGAGAAAATTTTTCAAAAAAAATGTTCACGAGTCAAAAATAATTTATTTTTGTCGTTAATTGAGCTATTAAGGCAGAAAAATCATTAGAAACACGTTTGAGAATTAAAATTAAAACTTGAATTTTTATAAATATACTCGAGCTACCCAAGTAGTCTTCAGATTTCGAATTGTGAATTTATTTTTGAAATTGAAAAACATTGGAAATTGAAAAATTGTGGTCATGGGGGGGGGGGGGGGGGGGGGGGGGGGGGGGGGGGTAGAAATCACAGGTTTGTTGCGGGCGATATGAAAGCAGTTTTTTTTTGTTTTGAAAAATTTATCAAATTATCAGGCATCATTGTGTTTGAAAAAATGATCGATTGTTTTATTTCAATGAATCAATATCGATGTCTTGTATTGAAGGAAACATTCAGAAATACTTTTATGCATTTCCTTGGCTTTTGGAAAAAGGGGATTGGGATCGAAAAAAAATAATTTTCTCAGGTTGAATAATTTATTTTTCTTGAAAGCATTTATATTCAGTTTTTTTTTTTTGAAACGTGAATCAATTAATACGTGAATTTCATGGGTTTTTTTCATTTTTTCAACGCGTAGTTTACAGAAAATCGATCTGATACGCATGTTCAATTTTTCTTAGATTTTGATAATCATATAAATTGCTTTATTATATTCCGACGATTTTTTTTTCTAAAATGGAATCTGTTGATATTGGAAATTCATGGGTAATCGGGTATTCAGCTCCAAGTTTGCATACTTTTTTTTTCATCACGTTCACTGATCTCGTCATCTAATGCAGGTTCAATTTTTTTCTTCGAACTTGCAGGTAAATATAAATTTACTTGATTTGTTCTTGCGTCAAATTCCAACAACCAGTGTTTTATCATGCGATTAGAGTGAAAAACGTCAGTCCATGTTTTTTTTTTGAATTGCTGACTGTGAGATTGTTCTCATTAGTAAACTGAATAATGAATATAATTAGTAATTAGCTCTTGATTTTAGAACAGAACCAAATGTGAAGGCAGGGGTCTGTTAGATCTCTTTTTGAAATAACAAAATTGCATTTTTAGTCCAAAAATTAGGTTTCGAGTCGAAAAATTTACGAAAATTGTGACTTTTTTCAATAGCAAAGAGTACTGGGACCTCACTCATAACTTTTGCAAGAAGGGTCAAATGTGTTTTTTCTATGAAAAGTTTTATTTTTTGAAATTTTCCAAAAAAAATCAAATTGGGGCCATATTTTTTCAGAATTTTTTATACGAGTGATAGAATCTTCAAAAATGCAAAAACTCAATATTTTTCATGATTTTTCCCTTTGAAAATTCCCCAAGAATGATTTTTGGAAGGCCCATCACCCCTGCCAGAAAAAATTGATCAAGAATAGCATCAAGTAATAATTCTTAGGGGTGAAGTAGGGGATTATTATTTTATTTTTACCATCGAGCTTTCACTCACTGAGGACCACCTGCCGCTAGTTTCAAAATCACAGCCAAGAATTTGCATTTCGAGTCGTAAAAATCTCAAAAATTACGAGTCTTGAAAAACACTTATAATTGCATTGGCAATGAATGCCAAAAGTGATGCACATTTTTTTAATATCTCAAAAATTAGATTTAGAGTCGAAAAAGTTGAAAAATTCTTTCTAAATTGGACATTTTTTCACCAAAGAAACATTTTTTCGATTTTTTACGAAATGACGACTTGAATCAAGGCAATGAAGTGTTCCCAAATTTCAAAACTTTTCATTCAACGTGAAATCCTGTTTTTGATTTTGTCGAAAAATTATTTTCATAAGTTTTTGGTAAATCGTCAACATTTTGAAAAAAATTTGAAGTAAGAGCCATTGTCCACGCGAAATCTCTGCTTCGAAAATTTTTGGCGAATGTTTTTGTTATGGAAAGGTGAAGTGACTAATTCAAATTTTTTTTTTTAAATTGTGAAAAATGTTATCGGTGCGAAATTACGGTAAATTCTGATGTCAAATATATCAGGCCTTGTCATCCTCGTTTATGGTTTACGTTCGCGTTATTTTTAATTATAAAAATTGTTTACTTACTTTCTCAATCTCGTTCGAGGTTTTTTTTTGGTGTAATTTCGTCATACCATTGAAAATTTAAGCAAGTGTTTATTTTTGTGATTATGACTATCGAAAGAGTTTTTAATCCAATCTAACCCTTCCCTTCATTTTGAAAGGTTTCCCGGAAATGATAAAATTTATCAGTCATTTTTATGTAAATGTTTTCATCTGATAATTAAGTACGCCTCGATTTATAAAATTAACATTTTCGTTCTCGTAGTTCCTTTTAAATAATCGAATTTTCGAAAAATTTAGGTTATTTCTTGGTATAAAAAATGAAGTTCGGCTCAATTTATGAAATTTACATTTTCGTTTTCGTAGTTCCGATTAAATAATCTCATTTTCAAGAAATGTTTGTAATATTTCTTGGTATAAATTTTTGAAAATTCTTTTATGTAGGTATTCGATGATTTTTTGATCAATTTCGCACACATTCGGATGAATCCAACTGGTGTAAATGGATTTCTGCCCACTTATAAATTTAAAATTCATGTTGAGAGCTAAAGGTTTGGCATATTTAGGTATTCGAAGGTCTTTTCCTCCGTTGAAGCACTACGATTAAAATAAATTTTTATGAAAAGCGATTGATATTGAAATACTTTCGAAAATAATGCTTCAATTTTCCTTACCATCGTGTCTTCTTTTGTTATACCTGCTTTTATCAAAAGATGGAACATTTTAAGTGCTATTTTGTTCTTATCGGCGCGCTGATTTAAATTCGAAAAGATCTTCAGAAAGGCGTTCAGCAAGGTTGATAGACTCTAGACATTGAATAGTAATCGGAATACAGCCTCGAAAGAGGAAGAAAAATACCCACGAGAGAAAATTACATAGGCTGGTTCGATGGTGAAGTGGAAGTAACAATGACACGACGAATGTTTGTAGTATTTATTCAACTTCTGGACCTCTCTCGAATGTACCAGAAAAAGTTTCGTACCTTTTACCTAGCTACCTACCTATTTAGACAATTGATTGTAGAGGTAAAATTCTTGCGATGACGACTCCTAGTCTATTATTCGACCAATTAAGCATATCTTGATTGATACGTACACTGGCATTTGGACGTTTTGGGAGTTGATTTTTATAAGTATACCTGAAACATTTTCATGTCTACTGTCTATAGTTATCCGAATTACCGTCCTTGGGCGTATTTTTTATTGGAATATTAATATATGGAGATAAAATTTCACGTGCATATTTGTACCCGTGGCAGAAGTAGAACTGGTTCGAATTTTAGGTACTTTTCAAAGAGAGTTTTCACTCTTCTCTCCCTCCATTTTGAACTCGTTCTTTTGCAAGCGAAACCCAGCGAAAATTTTTTTCGCCAGCGTGTATATTTTAAGATACGACCGAGTTTAATGTATTAAGTAATGACCTGCGACGATAAATTTACGCGTATATTGCGTCTCGTTGAAATTCACTTGATCGTGCAACTCTACGTACACTTTGCTGCGAAAGTTAATATGACTGTTGGTTTTTACTGCTTTCAATTAGAAAATTATACCTACTGTTTTATGGCGAAGTTGACTCGATGCTGTAATCGGGTGATTTTCATTTATCAATTGGTCGTAATTGTAATTACCACGAAATTATGTATGTAGGTATTTGATTATCGTGTTGATTCGAAAATTAGCTTCGATTAAGATAGTTGAGCGAAAGTGTATGGAATTTTTACAAAGTCGAAGGTTATATAGAGGAAATTTTTTTATTCGGTGGAGTTCGCTTGAATGATATTGCATCGATGACTGCATTAGGAGAATTTTTGTGAGTGGGTAATTTTGCGAAGGGTGTTTTTGAATGGAGGGGATTTTTCTTGGGTGTTCGGGTTCGAAAAAAATTGAAAAAAAGATTAATAAATTATGTTTGTAGGTCAAGGTAGAATTTTCTAGAATTATTTACTCGTTAGGATGGCGTTTCTGTGCAGAAGAACCGATTTTTTTGAATTTTTTCATTTTTGATGTTTTGAAAAGGAATTTTGAAGAGCTAGAAAATGGCAACACTGAATTGGAAAAATTTTGTGATATTTCTTTTGATGGTTTTACTTTGTCAACTTGAGAAAAATTCAAATCTCTTCGAATTGAATCAATGATATTGTAAAAGAAACTCGACAACACAAATAACGTAACCAAAAAATAACAAAATTAATGATAAAATAACGTTACTGAAACGTTACTAATAATATAAAATGAGCATAACGAAAAAAAAAACATTACAAAGTAACGGTAACGTAACAAAATGAATGAAATAACGCTACTGAAACGTAACTAAAACACTACGGAACCAAATAACTATTGAATAACGTAACGGAAACGTAACACATTTAATTAAATAACGTAACTGAAACGTAACAAAGTATGTGAAAGTGAAATGACGCAACGAAAACATAACCAAAATAGAAGATGATTGAATAACGTAACGGAAACGTAACAAAATTGATGAAATAACGTTACAGAAACATAACAAAAAATATGAAAATGAACAACATAACGAAAACACTACCAGAGTGAAGAATCATTGAATAACGTAACGAAAACGTAACATAATCAACGAAGTAACATTACCGAAACGTAACAAAAACGCTACCAAAGCAAAACACATTAGGAATAACGTAACGGAAACGTAACAAAAGCAATGAAATAACGTAACTGAAACGTAACTAAAGCAAAATATAATTTAATAACGTAACAGACACGTAACAAACTCAATGAAATAACGTTACGGAAACATAACAAAATATATGAAGACAAAAAACACAATGAAAATGTTATCAAAGTAAAGAACCATTGAATAACGTAACGAAAACATAATAGAATCAATGAAATAACGTTACTGTAACGTAAGAAAAAAAATACCAAAACCAAACACAATTGAATAATGTAACATAAACGTAACAAACTCAATAAAATAACGTTATAGAAACATAACAAAACATATGGAAATTAACAACGTAATGAAAATATTACCAAAGAAAAACAATTCAATAACGCAGCGAAAACATAACAGAATCAATGAAATAACGTAAAAGAAACGTAACAAACTGAATGAAATAACGTGACTGAAACGTAACGAAACATTTGGGAATGAAAAAAACGAAACAGATACGGAAACTTTACTGAAGTGAAAGACAATTGGATAACGTAACGGAAACGTAACAGATACGATGAAATAATGTAACAGAAACTCAACAAAAACGATGAAATAACGTAACGGAAACGTAACAGATACGATGAAATAACGTAACGGAACCGTAACCGTAACGATGAAATAACGTAACGAAAACGTAACAGAAACGATGAAATAATGTAACGGAAACGCAACAGAAACGAAAAAAAAATTAACAGAAACGATAAAATAACGTAACAAAAAACTATGAAATAACATATTGGAAACGTAACAGATACGATGAAATAACGTAACGGAAACGTAACAGCAACGATGAAATAACATAACAAAAACGTGACAGAAACGATGAAATAATGTAACGGAAACACAACAAAAACGATGAAATAACGTAACGGAAACGATGAAATAACGTAACAGAAACGATAAAATAACGTAACAGAAACGTAACAAAAAACTATTAAATAACATAACGGAAACGTAACAGATACGATGAAATAACGTAACGAAAACGTGACAGAAACGATGAAATAATGTAACGGAAGCTCAACAGAAACGATGAAATAACGTAACAGAAACGATAAAATAACGTGACAAAAACGATGAAATAACGTAACGAAAACGTAACAGAAACCATGAAATAATGTAACGGAAACGCAACAGAAACGATGAAATAACGTAACAGAAACGATAAAATAACGTAACAGAAATGTAACAAAAAAATATGAAATAACATATCGGAAACGTAACAGATACGATGAAATAACGTAACGGAAACGTAACAGAAACGATAAAATAACGTAACGAAAACGTGACAGAAACGATGAAATAATGTAACGGAAACACAACAGAAACGATGAAATAACGTAACAGAAACGATAAAATAATGTAACAGAAACGTAACAAAAAACTATGAAATAACATGTCGTAAACGTAACAGATACGATGAAATAACGCAACAGAAACGTAACAAAAAAACTATGAAATAACATAACGGAAACGTAACAGATACGATGAAATAACGTTACTGAAACGTAACAAAAACTCTACCAATGCAAAAGACAATGAAATAACGTAATTAAAAAGTAACGAAACCACCACTCATGCTAAAAACAATTGAATAACGTAAAGGAAACGTATCAAAATTAATGAAACAGCGTTACAGAAACGTAACGAAACCATCACTCATTCAGGAAACAATTGAATAACGTAACAGAAATTTAACGAAATCCGAGAAATAACGTTACTGAAACGTAACGAAATATGTGAATGTGAAACACGTAATAAAAACGTCAGTTAAGTTGAGGACGATTAAATAACGTAACAGAAACGTTACAGAATCAAGTAAATAACGAAATGGCAAAAGAACGCAAATAACGTAACATCACTGATGAGATGATGTACATTGATAACGAAACGAAAACGTAATAAAATTCATGAAAGTGAAATTAAATAACGAAACAGGAACACAATGACTCGAATAACGTATTGAAATTAGTGAAAATGAAATGACACAGTTGATAAGATTTTCATTTTTTATTTTTTTTTTGATTTTCGTTGTATTAAATCCCTTTTTCTGCCTCCCCCCTCCACATTCTGTAAGAGTAGGTGATGTTTTAGGATGAGATACCCCAATAATTTTTTTGATAGAAAAACCGAAACTGAAACCTGAATTTGTTATATTGAAAATTGATTGATTAAACTATTTTGATTTTGCTTTTTCGTTTCAGTTTCCGTTATTTTATTCATTTTAAAAGTTTTTCTCTTTTTTTCTCAAAATACTGCAATGAGAATTTTAATTACGTGCTTTAGATTCCATCAACTCGGTATTTTTTTGTTTATTTCACTTTTGCAATTTGAATTTTGATATCGAAGTGAAGTAGATATTTATCTATTTGATCAAAATTGGGAAGCATCAACAAATTTTCAATTCATTTTTTGAATAAGTAATTATTTTTAGGGGTTCCAGTCCCAAGGTTGCGATATTTGGAAAAAATTTTGTTTTATTGACTTTTTTTTTTTTGAAATCCTCACCTGATCTTGAATGACAATTTTCTGAAAATTCTAGCCAAATAATAAAACAAGCTTGACAACTTTTTGTAAAAGGTCGAACGTATTAAATAAAAAGAAGAACTTATCGTTACGAATAAATTTTATCTTCTTGTGCCATCCAATTGTCAACTTCGTATCCACCAAAATAAGCACGCTGGCAAAATACTCGTATGTATCCACGTCCTTGAAAGTACGTTTTACTGGTATCTGCAATTATTCTCAACATTGTTAGACACCCTATGCTAAAATTTTTTCTCATTCATTAACGAGAGGTTGTTGGCTGGTATCCATTTTCACGCAGAGCCTATACCCATACTACGTAGTAAGAATTTTTTTTCAAATTGATTTATTACGTTCGAAGTGAAAAATTTCTCTCGTACTACGTTGTAGGTTTTTTTTTTCATCGCAGTTGTATAAATTTACTCACGCAGTTCGTCGTCGCCGTCGCATGCTGAGATAGTGAGACTGTAAAGGGAGAAGGGATCTAAGTGGTGCAGTGTGTAAAACATTTTATTTTGGATGTACATTTTTTCTGCAGCTGGATCGCGACCGCGCCGGAAGAAATACGACAAATCCGGATGTTGCTGATAATGTTTTGGCGAAAACTCATTTAACTGTATATCTGGGTGTGTAGTAGTATAGTCGTCTTCCTTGAAAAAGACATTATATTCGATTAGCTGCATGGTACATGCATAGTTTGTGTGAGATTTTCGTACTGTAGCCGAAAGGCTGAGTTTTTGAATTGGAAACAGGTCTTTTTTTTTCCCCCTTCTCCTCTTTCGGTAGTTAGGCTTTGTCATCCATTTTGCAAGAATTCCAGGTATTTTGTTTGTTTACTGTCGAATATGGGTCCGAAGAAAGTGTGCAGATTTATACCTCGCAGGGTTTATTTTGTGTGCCAAAAAAAAAACTAGACAGAAATAAATACATTGGTTGAAGGCGCCAGGATGGGTGGAAGGGGATAGTGGTGTTGAATTGTTCTTTTATTGTATGCATAGGTATAGAATGTAGCGTATTTTGGTATGTATGTGTATATAATTGTTTGTTGAGATGAAAACAGTTGCTTTTGAGACGAGGATTTTTTTTTTGTTTTTAGACGAGATAGAAGGCAAAATGTTCTAATTTACAACTAGACTTGTTTAACCCTCTGGTGCCTCTGAAAAAAACTGCTGAATGAAATTCCAGTATTTTTAGTTCGTTAAAATGTACTAAGTTTTTATTTTAGAAATCTTGAAAAAAATTTACCTCGGAGAAAAACTCATTTCGGAAATACGAAATTTTGAAAATTTACAAATTTGAATTTTTTGAAGCGGAAAATGTTGCTGTGGAGGGGAGGATTCCAATTTACAGATAACATGGTGTCAAACCGTAAAATCTGAAAATATGCCTTAAAGAATGAGTGAATGGCTTTTTTAAAAAGTAAAAATCGTAAAATTTTCCTTATGTTTAGGGAAATATAGTTATCCTAGAATGAATATTTTTTATAAATTGAAAATATTAAAAATAATTCATTTTGGAATTTGAGTTTCCAGGTTTCCATGACTGACCCAACTTCTGTTTCCGAAATAAAAAATGTGAAAAATCAAAAAAATTCGAGGTTTTATTCTAATTCAAACCTCAACTTTAGGACAAAGTATAAAAATTTCAAATTTTTGAAATAACTATTTCGAATTTTCGAAGTGAAGTACCTATTAAGAAAATTTGTTGTGGCATTTCCGAAAATAAAATTGAAAAAAATTGGAATTTTTTTGCGATTTCTTCTAATAGAATTTTGAATATCCAAAGCTAATGATTTTCAGGAGCTTCCACGACGTGTCCGTCTGTCTGTCCGTAACGCTGACATTTTCGACTTTTTAGACATTTTGTCAGACTTTTTGAAACTTCTAAGAATTTTGAATATGCAACTGTCATATTTTCCTTGATGAAATTTTTAAAAAAACCTAAAATGACCAAAAAGATGATTTTTACCTTGAAATGACAATTGACAACAAAAAAAAACGAGTTCAACCAAAAATGACTATTTTTACAAAAAATGACGATTTGGACCGAATGGCAATTTTGATTGATGAAAAACGGAGATTTTGACCAAAAATGACACTTTGTAGCTTAAAATGACAAGTTCTACTTTGAAATAGAAATTTTGACCAAAAAATGGCAATTTTGACAAAAAATGGCAATTTTGACAAAAAATGACAGTTTGGACTAGAAAATGAAAAATAGTGACAATTTTTACAAAAAATGACGATTCGGACCAAATGACAGTTTTGATTGATGGAAAACGGAGATTTTGACCAAAAATGACACTTTCTATCTTAAAATGACAATTTCTACTTTGTAATTAAAATTTTGACCAAAAAATGGCAATTTTGACAAAAAATGGCTGTTTGGACTCCGAAATGAAAAATAATGACAATTTTTACAAAAAATGACGATTTGGACCAATGACAATTTTGATAGATGAAAAACGGAGATTTTGAACAAAAATGACACTTTCTATCTTAAAATGACAATTTCTACTTTGTAATTAAAATTTTGACCAAAAAATGGCGATTTTTACAAAAATTGAGGATTTGGACCAATGACAATTTTGATTGATGAAAAACGGCGGTTTTTTACCAAAAATGACAATTTCTGCTTTGAAACCAAAATTTTGACCAAAAAATTACAGTTTGGACAATAAAATGAAAAATGACAAAAAATGATTATTTTTGAACAAAAATTACGACTTTGACAAAAAAATGACAAATTTAACTAAAAACTGAGAATTTTAACCAAAAATGACAGTGTTAACCAAAACTGGTATTTTTTACAAATATATTATGATCTTGACCAAAAGTAACAGTTTTTACCCTGAAATGACCATCTTTGCTTTTAAATGACAATTTTTATCGTAAATTGATCACAATTTTGAACAAAAAATGACAATTCTGACAAAAAACAACATTTTTGACTTTAACCGTTTATTAATATTACATACGAGTATTATCATTAATATATTAAAATTATAAAAAGTAATCAAAGACGTTGTTTAAGGATAAATTACAGTTCGTGGATGGATGGAACCAGTTGTGTAGGGTGTTGAAATGACGCTCTATAGTTGGCCATACCCTGTTCGGTTTTGAGGAAAAGTAACCTGACGATACACGATATTATTGTTACCTATACCTACGGTGATAGTCTGAGGTGTCTGAATATATGGTGATGGGGTATAGTGATTGAGGGTTGTTGTCGCCTGGTATGTACTTGCACTTGGCCATTGTAGTGCTGCAGGCTTCGAATAAACCATGTTATTGGGTTTCGCCACACCCGTTTGAAGACTGCTATTCGTGCGATTTTGATGAATGAGAACGTGATGGCTTTCTGTACATCTTGAACACGAGGATTTATTTTTGCAGTCTGCTTCTTTGGAATGTGTTGTCAGACATCTTTGACATAACATCAGTCTGAGGACAGTTTGAGAACGTTGAGTAATATTTTGGTTTAAAAATTCCGGGCATTTTGTTATCGCATGATTTTTAAGACACAATGAGCATACGTCTTCTTTTTGCTTTGACTCGGGTTTCTCGCCGTTAGGTTTTATAGCTGCTAGTTCTGATGGATTCATGTCTTCGATGATCTGAATATGTAGTTTTAAGAAATCAGAGAGCTCTTCATACTTCGGTATTCGATCGGTCGATTTTAACGATCTCTCCCAGTCTTGAAGCACCCAGGAAGGTAGTCTCGAATATACTATGTATGTTAACAGGTTGCTATTTTCTGGTTCGTGGAGATTTTCGAGCGCTAGCAGGGTTTGATTAACGGTATCGTTCAGGGTTTTAAGCTCAGTATCTGATTTGGCTGGTTCAAGATCGAGTAACGTTTTCAAATGACGATATACGAGACGACGTTTATTCGAGTATTTTTCTTCCAGCGTTTTCCAAGCAACATCGAAGTTATCATTTGTAATATCGATATTCTGGATTAATTCGAGAGCTTTGTCTTTCAACGAGGATTTCAAATGGGATAGTTTTTCAGCGCCGCATAATTCGTCATTTTTTATAATTATCGCAGTGAATAAGTCTTTGAATGATATCCAATTTTTTATATCACCGTCGAATTCTGGTATCTTCACTTGCGGTAGATTTTGCTTTTTGTTTACATTGTTTTGGTCGGATGATTGAACCACGTCGTTTGTATCTGGTTTCGCGATCGACTGCAGTTTACCTTTGATTTTTACGTAGAGTAGTATACATTCCGAGCCGATGGTTTCTTGATCTGACATGGTGTTGTTGTGTAGAATATTTTCGATATCCTGTTGCACGGCGAGGAACTCGTTGTAGTATTTTTCGAGCAATTCGAGTCGGACAGCTGCTTCGGCCGGAGATATTTCGTCATCGACGTTTGGGCATAAAATTGACATTTTGTTTTTCAAATTGTTTCGTTCGGATTTGAACCGTTTCATATTGATATTGGTAGATTTCGTTGGTGTTTGAATCGAGTTCAATCGAAAGAAAATTGTTTTAGACGAACTTGAACGCGATCTGACTTGCCAGATGAGCAAAGTTAAGTGGAAATAATTACAATTTAAAACCGATCACAAGCGTACTTTACCATTCGAAAACACAGTTATTAGCATACGAAGTCTTCGTTACACACTAAAAGCTTAGAAGAAATAACGCAAAACCAAGACGTTGATAGCTGATAAGGGTTGATGCGCCGAACCAGTTCTGTTGAGAGATGCTACTGCGCACTTTAACAGGAACCTTCCTCTCACCTTTCCGCTGATTTGGCGATAGCATTATCGTAAATTATTCCTTGCTTTTTGTTGCAATGGAAAACATGTGTAAAAAAAACGTTTTGATTAATTCATTGGTTTTTTCGTGTTCTGAAATGATTTCAAATTATATATTTTTTACGAAATTTCATGAAGAAAATTCAAATTTTTACTCATTTAGGTATGCTGTTTTGCCTGTTCAATGTTTTTCAGTCGTCATCATTCGATTAACGAGGTTTTCGAAAAATCATTCTTATTCGTAGGTAGCCAGGTACATAGTAAATGAGATTTAAGAGAGATGAACGTTCAAAAGGAGCGAAAATTGGAAATTTGACAAATGGTGGTGATGGGTTTTGGTTGATTGTTGTTTGAAATTTATTTCTTGTAGTTGGTTCTTATTTTGGTTTTATTTAGTTTCAGTATTTTCGATTTTGGTTTCATTGTGTTGGTTTCGATGAGTCAGGTTTTGGTTTTGATTTTTTTGTAATTTTTTGACTTTTAGACATTTTATCAGACTTTTTGAAACTTATAAGAATTTTGAATTTGCAACCGTAATATTTTCCTTGAAAAAAATTTTTAAAAAATCCTAAAATCGCTAAAAAAAATTATTTTTATCTTGAAATGACAATTTGGACTAAAATATTCACAAGTTGGACCAAAAAAAATGACAAGTGACAAAAAAAACGATTTTAACCAATAATGACAATTTTTACCTTGAAATGACAATTTTGACCAAAAATGACGATTTGGACCAAAAACAACGATTTCTACCTCGAAATGACAATTTCTACTTTGAAATCAAAATTTTGGCCAAAAAATCAAATTTTTGACCTACTGCAGATTGACAATTTTGACAAAAAATGATGATTTTAACAAAAAAATGACAATTTTGACCAAAACTGGTATTGTTTGTAAAAAAATTACGATCTTGATCAAAAGTAACCGTTTTTACCCTGAAAGGACCATTTTGTTTAAATGATAATTTTCACCAAAAAATGACAATTTTGTCAAAAAACAATATTTTCGACCAAAATCACAATTTTAGTCTAATGCCAGAATTTATGAAACTTAAAGTGTCTGATTTTCGACTTTTAGACATTTTGTCAGACTTTATGAATTTTTTTTTCTGTTTCAAATTTGAAAAAATATCAAAAAATAAATTCAGGAAATTATACAAAAAAAAACAAAAAAAAAAGACAAACTGGAAAAAATGTCAAAAAAAGTTGGAAAAAACGCAAATTTTAAAAAAAAAATGACAAAACTGATTTTATTTGCCCCAAATTTGAAAATTTTTGTACTTCGCTGTTTGGCGACTCATCTACTCTTCAAAAGAAACATTTTGAAAAAAAAATAAGGTAAAATTGATCTATTAGAAGAGGCTGACGAACCATCACGAGGTTTTTTCAAGAATCTTTTGATGTGTGTAGATTGTTGGGGGATGAGAGCTTGTATTTTCATATTTTACGGTTTGACATCATATTATCTGTAAGTTGGAATCCCCCCCCCCCCACAGCAACATTTTCCACTTCGAAAAATTCAAATTTTTT
>FIZU01038697.1:0-15731 GCA_900064475.1 Pseudococcus longispinus
ATTGTTTATCAAAAATGCAAGGTCGCAAGTTTAACTAATATCCTCAACCACATATTTTTACATATTTTTTGTTTTACCTATTTTCTCATATTTTTGGAAGCTAAAGTACACCCTTAAGATTTATCGCGAAAACTAACGATATCTTTAAAATCAAACTTCAAAAAGAATAAACAAACACGAGATACCGCTATATTAAGCAGTTTAGTGACGTAACAACTTTCAAAATGGCGGGGATAATTTACAATTATTGATAAGAAAGAACGTAACCGTACCAATAACAGTTAAAGTAATGATAGTAAACCAAATTCGAATGCACTTTTTTTGAAAAAAATTATTAGAATGATTAATTTAGTGTTTTAGTGTTCTCGGGAAATGAATATAAGCTCATGTTACTTATAGCTGTGATAATTTGAATTCAAAGTTAGTATACTTGACTTGAAATTACATCCTTTAATGTAAGAGTAGGTATATTCCACTGGAACAGAGGCTGTTGCTCAGGCTCTCAAGAGAACGGAAAAGATGATTAAGATCTGCATGAAGTGCGTAGATAATAGGTATGACTAATATCTGATCATTTACAGATGAAAGTTCCGATTGAATCTGATCACGGGAAATTTAGATGGAGAAACGAGCAGAATTAAGAAACCACAGATTGACGTTAGTCCTAGCTCCTAGTGACTGAATCAAGTTGAAAACTAACAGCTAGACAGTATTACACCTTCAGTTTAGTGGCTATTACAAAATGGAAGTGGTTTAAGGATGCGACTTGTGATCGTAAGCTTAGAAAAGCAGTTGGACTTGAATGATCAGACAACCATGGCCGGCAACTCGGCACTTGCTCAGAAGCTCGAGCAATACCCTAAGAAATTTCCGAAACTGTACAAATTAAACACACACTACTTGATACTTATCCAACATTCAAAAAGTTTCAATGAAAAAACAAAAATGAGCAATGCCTTGAAGGATTCCAAGTTGCTGGCCTTGCAGACAACAATACAAGTCACTCAAGTAATTGATGAAATTTGTAGAGAAAAATCTAGAGATACTAAGAGATTAATGAATGATTAATCAATAGATCATTAAAATCATTTAGAAGAACAGTTTCAACGTTAAATGTTTAGTAATGAAGGTAAACAGCCTGATTCAAAAATGAATAATTTTATTATTTGGGTTCACCGTTTGTAGGAGAAGAATGACGAATCCTAAAATTGATGATATCAAAATCCGCAGGGTTCCCGCGGATCCAGGCAAAAAAGGCTCCGGATCACGGATCCAAGATCCAGGATCCGTGACCCGGATCCTTTTTTTCGGATCACGGATCCTTTAAAATTTTCTTGTTTTTTTCATAAGAAAATTACTGTAAAGTGTGAATATCACGTCTGATGGCTGATGCTGATGACTTCAATAATTTTTTCTCGGCAAAAAGTGAGAAATGAATGAAAATTAAGCTGAATATTTGTTTTTGGACTTTGAGTAATTGAATTTTACATTCAAATTGATTTTTTTTTGGATCCGCAAAATACGGATCCCTTATAAAAGGATCTGGATCCATGGTCAGAGGATCCGCGGGAACCCTGAAAATCCGTCATTATTACGGCAAATCAGTAACAAGGAAACTAGCTAGACGATTTTCATCGTATAATCAGTACCCGTGCTAAACTTCAGCAATATTTAGCACCTCAGTAAACAGCTAAATAGTTGCATTAGATATCTACTCTTCCTACCTTGAATATAGGTACTAACGAAATACACCAATTTTAGGAATAACGGAACAACTTCAACGAAGAATAGGCAACTTATGTGTACGATACTATAAGTAAAATACCAGTCATATTTGTTCGTTGAGAAAACAACACTATTACAAGTAATCTCCAGGGTGTTGATTGTTTTAAAGATTATCAAGTTTAGATTTACAAGATATAGGTAGCTTTATATTATTGCAGGAAACTGTTTCGAAGTACAAGCAGCTTGATTGTAATACTTTGAATGAGGCAACGAACAGAAGCTACTCGGTATTTATCAATGTTTTCAAATTTACAGTTTACTCGTGGTGATGATGCTTGAGTCTTGAAGCTTAATTAAAGGTTTAATTTCTACGCGTTGGAGTAATAGGTATGTAATTGGAATTTGAAATGTACAAGTTGTATTTCGTATCGAGCGAATGAATCAATAATTATACATACGTAATGTACGAGCATGCAAGTACACAGAAGTAAACTTTCAATTGAATAAAAACATAATTTCAAAAAGTAAAGCAATGAATAACACACTTATATTAATAGAATGTATATTTGAATTTATTGAGTAATGAATGTCAACATTTTCAAAATTCTATTTGTATTATCAACTTATTTGCAATTTGGATGGTACTCATTTTTTTTTTTTTTTTTTTGTAACAAAAGTTTACTTACTCTAAAATTGTGCCAATACTGTAGAAACAGGGAAATACAAACGTTCATTCAAATAAATGCAAACATTTGATGCAGTCAAATTGCATTTTTTAATTAAATGAATTGAGTTAAAATTTATTTTTAAAAAATATTAAAAAATCGAAAATCAAATTTACAGAAATTTCGAAAATATAATCATGACCATGACGAAAATGTATGTAAATTGTAAACATTACTTTCATAAAAAAAATTCGCAACATTTGAAAATATTCTGCTTTTAATGAACCGAGTTTTAAAAAAAAAAAAAATAAATTATTTGAACCAAATTTCGACTTGCAAAATAATATTATAGGAATAAAAAATTCAAAATACAGCTAAATGTTTTTTTCTCGGGTACTTCAACTTTCTCAAGAATCTTCAAAGAAAAAAACTGTAGAGCTAAATTTTTCCAATATATATTTTTTTCTTTTAAAAAAAAAGATAAAAAACGTTAAAAAAATACTTCACATCAAACTGAACCACCTCTATATAAAAACAACCTTCGATAGGAAAAAAAGAAATCTACGGTAGCAAAAAAATTACTCACCAACGACGAGAAAATTATTCAAAACCAACATAAAAATGGGTATAACGACTTTCGTATGCATTTCGCCGGCGCTTCGCGATCTCTAACGAGAGGTTGGCGCGAATTTTCGAAAATACTTGTTACCGCGCTCGACTCCCGATGGAGAATCTTAAAGTGGTTTCCGCGTAGTCCGAATTTAAAAACAAATCAAACGGTACTTTGGACATGCGCCCGAAAATGGTGAATTTTTTCCGCCAATTACAATTTATCTCGACATTCGCCTTCGCGCCAATTTATTAAAACTGTCGAGTGCTCTTTAATTACTCACGTATATGGAGATATTTACATACAATTTTTACGCTATTATTTACTCGATGATCCAATGCGGCTGTTTTTTTCTTTAAAAAAAAAAAAGAAAAGAAAAAAATCTTCGGTTGGGGTATTTTTTTCCTTCTAATTTGTTGACACCGAATTAACAAGGGTGAACATTATGACTTGATGTTTCAAGAGTGGTTAATCTGTTGATCGTGTTTTGAAAACAATGTGCCTGAGTAGATATACAATGTATGTTCTAGGATAGTTGTAGATTTCTCATTTTTTCATTCACTTTTCTTGACTTTTCAAAATCCCAACATTTTGTCTTTTTGAGAAGAAAAATGAACATTCTATTGTAATTTTTTGTGAAGTCAAGCCATAAAATTTTTAAATGTTTGTATCAATTTCCCACATTTTTTCAAGTTTTCTTCTGTTTTTGGCTTGATTTCACAAAAAATTACAAGAAAATGTTCCATTTTTCCTCTGAAAATGGCTAAATATTTACTTCAGAAATGTTGGGATTTTTAAAAGTCAAGAAAAGTGAATGAAAAAATGAGAAATCTCCAACTGTCCTGAAACATACACTATATATCTACTTGTCTGTCAAATTGTTGAGATAAGCGATGGCGCGGAATTACTTTTCATTTGTCTGGTTAAATTAGATTACAACCGAATATTAAACTGGATAGAAGTTCGATTCGTTAGGGCTTGGCTTTTTTTATTACTGTCTTGGTTTTTTTTCGGCGGTAATTTTTTTAATTTAAAAAATATACGTCTCGTAATCCTCGAATAAAAATCCGTTCGAGCTAAATTTTACGTACTTGGTTGAAATTTTCAACGAGATAAAACGCTCCGAACGTATTTCGTTGGGTAGAAAAAAAATCGTAATGGTATTTTCCAACCCGTTAAAAGGATTGCGTGGTTCATGTTACATGGAAAATGATTTAAGTCAATTTTTCAGTTTTATTACCAACAAATCATATTCAAGAAAGCACATCTCCTTTGCGAATATGACGAATATATACTTAGAACTTGTTAATCGTCAAATCCAACGTTGTATTTTATTCTTTAAGTACATTTGTGAAATAACTTTTTTCTAGATGCGTTTCTCGGTATGAAATGGTGAAATGAATATGACAGAATCGACTTTTCTTATCGTAAGGTGCTCGAAATGACAGAAATATATCTTCAGATACCCATTTACTGGATGTCTTCAACAGCATAATTCTTACAGTGTGAAGGTTGCTTGATCGAACTAGAGCTAGGTAGGTAATGATTTTAATTGATTTCTTTTTTCTGTTTTTAGATGATGGATGGGACTTTTTACTCCAAAAATTTGAGTATTTCTTGTGAAGTAATCAAGCCAACCGAGACTTTTACAATTCAGATTTTTTCAAAAGTGAGAACATGAACATAAAGCACATCTCAAGTAAGAATGTCATACTTCAAAAGGGCAGATTTTAGGAAAATGGCAATTAAAGAAATTCTTGAATTTCGAAAGTCTTTTTGGGCACAATCTTTTGATCATTTAGGTAATCAAAGTCAAATATATTTCTAAAAACCTCAAAAGTCTACACTTTCCAAAAATATGAATGTTTTTACTCAACCATCTATTTTCTTTCCTTCAATATTCAACTTGAATAGAAAAAACCATTTGCAGTGATGACATTTCAATTTCTAAAAAGTTTCTCTTATTTGAGTTTTATTGAAATTAAATTTGTTATAATTTCCTATTCCGGTACTTTTTTCCAAACATTTCGAATTGTTTCTGATTTTCGAGATCCCTGAATCCATTTTTGGGGTTATTTAGACCCTAACTGGAAATTGGGGGGGGGGCAAACTCAAACATTTTTTACGCTATCAAGTGAGGTACCTACCTATTAAAATGTATGTTTTTTGACTTCTCGAGTTCATTTCTGATGTTATTTTACCAAAAAAACCAAATGGTACTTCAAGGGGGTGGGGGTGCAGCTCGATTCAAAATTGTGAAAAATCTCAATTTGGATATCAAGGAATACACGTAGGTACGATTTTTGACTTATAAAATTTATTTATGACGTGGAAATTATGGAATAAAATCCCAAGGTGTCTCAGCAAGATGGGAGGGGAGAAGGGTGCTAAAAATCAAAATTTTTCGACGATATCGATTAAACTATCGACATTGATATTTTTCCATCTTTTGACCTCTCGAGTACATTTCTATAATGTCGTTTTACTAAAAAAAAATCAAAAGCAACTGACGGAGGTGGGGAGGCTTGCTGAAAATTTGAAAAATTTCTCATCACTTGATAGATACGAAGCAGATGTAGGTTTTTAAATTTCGGGAATCCATATCTGGAATCTGAATTAATTTCGACCATCATATTTGGATTTCGATACTTCCCTCGATTACTTCGAAAAATTTTGATTTTTGGTACTCCTCTTTTCACGTAACTGGGATTACTTTGGTGGTTTGGCGCAAAATTGCCTCAGAAATGGATTCCAGAGATGAAAAAAATACATATTTGATATCTAATTCAAAATTTTGATTGTGAGTCTCCTTCCTCTGGGTCCAGTTTTGGTTTTTTTGATAAAATAAAAACAGAAAAGGATTTGAGAGACCAAAAAGACTTACAATTGGGTCATTCTATATCAAATTGAAGGGAAAATGCGATCACCCCCTACGATTTTGTTCATTTTTTTTCAAAGTCCTTCTATAGGGTAGGTAAGAGAGCCAACATCATTTCACCCCCTTCCCCTTAGGGGGTGAATTTGTTTGCGGTGTTTTAAAGGGCGTTGAGAGTAGAAGAAAAACCGTATATAAATTTTTTTCAAAGTTCAAAGTTCAAAATTTTTTCAAAAAGCTCGATTTTTTAAAATTTGATAATTCCTTAAGCTACCATTTAAAAATTTGTAAAAGTTCAAGTCTGGACATTTTTTTAATGGTATTTACAACTAACAATGTTTCATCATGGGACCTTAATGTGGTGGGGTGATGGGGGGGGGGGAGGTCCCCTAATTTTGGTCAAATTTCAAAAAAAAAATTAAGGCCGTGTGACGTATCGTTAGACATGTTTTCGATGGTGCGGATCACGAATATCAACTTAATTTTTTGATCAGACATCCCAATTCTCCACACTGAGCCCCCTAATTTTGAAAAAAGAATAAAAAATCGTGTCGCATATGATTTATTAGATTTTTAGGGTCACTGATCTCAAATATCGACTCACTTTTTCATTTCCACCCTCCCCTTCTCCAACACTCCTTTTTTCACAAAATTGTTGGAGTTTGTGAGGGATATTGGGGCTTAGGTGGGTGGTAATGAAAACTTGAGGTAGATTTTATGTTGTTTTTTGTGATTAAAATATTTTTTTGAGATACGACTTTATGCCAGTTACTTTCAGCACCTCTTGATTTTGAGTTGGAACATTTGTCTGGGGGTGGGGGGGGTGAAATTTTTTAAAATGTTATCCTAGGGTGATGGAGGAGGGAAAGTGGAACCCAAAAAAAAAGTTGGAATTTTTTTTGAGTTATGACCTTACTACTTTGGATGTGCGATATGTAAGATATCTCTTTCATCACTCCTCAGCTTTCTATTTTCAAAATTTGTGTTCTTTTAGGTACGTTGGCAATGATTTTATCGTTTATGCCAAATATAAATTCCATCGTCGACGTTTCTTCTTCCAGCTCTGTTATTTAAACTTGACACGTGAAAATATACACGAATCTAATTTTCAAAAAACCTCCACTAACGAACTTTTTACCTTTCCAGCCTGCACTCTGCCCTGGAAACGGATCAAACTCTAGGTATTTGATAATCCTTCTTAAGTATTCGTAAATCATGGCCATTTCGACCCTGTCGGATTGAGATTCGAACAATACGTCAGTTATGATCAATGGAATTCTGACCGAGTTGAAAAGACGACTGAGAAGTTAACAAATGGCAAGTTGTTAGGTATAAAGGCTTTTGAAAGTTATAAGCCGCGGTTAACCATTCTTTGATGCTGTAAAACCCCAAAAAGCGTTTCATTTTCTGGCACATAATCCCCCATGTGCGTATACGTCAGCGTATGCTCGCCTCCAGCTCGGAATACTTTAATAAGTAAACTTCACCGTGTGATTGCTCACTTAACTAGTCACAAGAAAGTTGCACCCAGACCCCAGCAACGCCGACCAAGGTGTAACGTCGGACTTTTCTAGTACTCGTTTTAAATCGATTTCCAACGACGAATAAGAAAATTAAAATTACGCGGAAGTTCAACCGCAATGAACTTTTAAATATCTTACATCTGTTGTTGACGTTTTCGAAAATATTCATCGCGTAAACGTACGAGCCATCGTAGTAAAAAAAGTTTAATTATTACAAAACAAAACCGCGTCAACCAAACTAACCCTTGGTCATTTCTTGGTCGGTTTCGGTACGCACGTATTCCAAATAAAAAACAAAAATAAACGTACCTCAAAAAAAAACATCAGTTTTATGTTTACGGTACACCGCAGCTGTAAAAAAAAAATACCCAGATGACGACAAATCAGCCCTAAGTTGACGTATACCACGTATATACATTCTAACCGAATAATCGGTTTACGTGTCCCTTTTTAGATATTTTCTCAACGATTTGATACCGTTTAACGTATCTTAGTGGACCCTTTTTAACGCAATTATCATTTCTAATTGATTTACTGGCAGAAAATTCGCGTCTGAGGAAGATTTAGATCTAGACTGTTTTAAAGGTATACCTAAGTACTACAAACGAAATACTCCCTCGTTAGTCTTTTGAAGTGTACGATATTATATAACATCGAGTTTATATAGTAAAAAGCCTGTTCGAAATCACTGAAACCTACTTAGGAAAAATTTCATAAACAAATTTTACACTCTGCGCCCTTTTTGACGAAGATTTATATAAAATTAAGTGGTTTATGTTTCTCATCGGGTTCCATTTTCATTCCGTCTAAATGACATTTTCGTCATGAAAACAAAAATTAATTAAGTTTTTTCGCTAATCTACGCGCCAGCAACCATCGTAAAAGCTTTGTGATTCGTCTTTTCACCACCATGTACCAGGTCGGTCTGTATTTTTATTAAAATAAATCCCCGCTGGTATGTATATGAAAATCTTTGTGTAATTAAATCGCGAATTCGTGTCTCAAAAATATTATTTATGTAAATATTCGACTATGTGGAGGTCTTTTGTTGAATGTAGTTCAAAAATATATTGACCGACTTGTAACATGAGATACAGCCTATTTTTGGAAATTTTCACTGCGGTGCATTAATATTTTCAAATATTCTGTGATCGTGGAGCACTTGAAATTTTTTTTCAATGATTCCAAGTCTTCAAAGTACCTGCTTAAAATTGCACCTTGGTTCTTTCAAATATTTTAAAATTTGTTTTAATCGTGAAATTGGATAAAACGTAATTAAAATTTCATCAAATCTATTGAAATGAGTATTTTGGCAAGTACAATTGTTCAAAAAAGCACAAAATGAAATGTTGAAATTGTCTAAAAAAAAGTTTAAATGCCTCGAAAAATTCGTAAATGGACTAAAAATTATTCCAAATGTGGCAAAAACCGATTGAAATGACGAAAAATTATATTTTAATACGTCATTTTCTGCATAATTTTACAAAACTTCATAATTTTCCTACACTTTTATGATGGTTAAATTAACTTTTGCAAAAATTTATAAATTTTACTTAAATAATATTTACCTAACCAATTTTACCCCCCTCCCCCCACCTTTCTCACGGTTTAAAATATTTTTCGTGCCTCTTCTAATTTTTTTTACTTTATTTTACGTTAAAATTTAATCAAAATTTTCATAATAACTTATAAAATTCACTAATTGTAATGTTGAATTATGGCCACGGAAGCCATGAATATTATTCGAGCCTTTTGATATTTTAGAACATTTTTGACCGATTTTTAGTATTTTTGAAAATTTTATTCTGCGTAAAATAATTTTGAACATTTAAAATTTTTTAAATTATCAATGATATTGTAATATCTTTCTATTTTTTACACACGAAATTTCAATATCTTCATATGCTCTTTAAAATCATTGAAAATTTTTTTATCATCATTAGGTAAACAAAATTGAACAATTTTGAAGAATTCAAAAAAGATCAAATGAACGATTGAAAAAAAAAGATGAATTTTAAATATTTTGTCAAAATGTACTTACTTTCAGGATATTGTTTTAATATTTTTTTTCTGATATTTTATTTGTTTTTGAATTTGTTGAACATTTTTTTGAACTTCATACTTACCCAAAAAGAAATTTTATGAATTTTTTTTCAAAAGTACGTGAGTATTTTTTTTGAATTTTAATCAAGAACGTTTTTTTGGATTTCGTGCACTTTTTCAAAATTTTTTCTAAAAACATTGTAAAATTTTGTTGAATATTTTTGTTGCTAACTTTTCAAAATTTTACCCAATACAAAATGCATAAAATCTTGTGTTTTTTATTTTTGCTCAAAATGTTATTTTTAGCATAGAATATGCCTTTGCTATGGGTAGTGATCAGACTTTTTTGGACTTGAGAAAAATTTTCAGATTTCAATTGACTTTTTGAACTTGAAAAATTTTAGAGATAAAGCTGACTTTTAGACATTTTGTCAGACTTTGACTTTTAGACATTATGTCAGACTTTTTTTGGATTAAAAATTTTGTTTTCAAATTTCCACTGACTGAGAAATTTTGTGAGACTTTTTTGGACTGTAAAAAATTTTCAATCACCAAAAGCATATCATATGTTTTGTAGTTTCATGGGTAGTATGGAAATGACGGGGGCTTTTTCACATCGGGACACTAGAATATTGAAAAAAAAATTTCACATACCTAGTTTAGGATTTAAAAATATATTTCAGACGAATTAGCACATATTTTTGGTAGGGTCCAAAGAATTTAAATTTTGGGATAGAAAAAAATCAAAATTTTGTTATTTCTTCAACAACTTTTGACACTTTTAAAACTTATTTGGGAAAATTTTTCAATTTTGGGACAGAGAAAATCAGAGTTTTGTTATTTTTTCAACATTTTTTACATTTTTTCAACTTTTTTGGGCGTTTTTTAAACATTATTAGACATTTTTTCAACTTTTTTGGAAATAATTTTCAAATTTGCAACAAAAAAAACAAAATTTCGTTTTTTCCGACATTTTTGGACTTTTTAAAATATTTTTAGACATTAATTCTTTCAACTTTTCTGGAAATAATTTTCAAATTTTTAACAAAAAAAAATCGAAATCTCGTCACTTTTCAATCATTTTTTGACTTTTTTTACATCATTTTCGAAGAAATATTTGAAACAGCAAAATTTATACAGGTCTAAAAAATCAGAATTTGGTTAATTTTTCAACAATTTTTGACAGTTTTTCAACATTTTTGGAAAAAATTTCAAATTTTGGACTGAACGAATCGTAAATTGGTCATTTTTCAAGTTTTTCGACACTTTTACAATTTTTTGGAAAACGTTCGCTCAATGAACCTATTTGGACAATTTTTTTTTCATACCCAATGTTTTATTTTGACATGAATAGACGTGTCATTAAGCATCCAGGTCCAAAAAATTTCATACTTTGGGCAGAAGAAATCAAAATTTTGTCGTTTTTTAAATATTTTTGGATATTAAAAAAAATTTTAATCAATCCAGCCTAAAACATTTGAGTCTATCAAATGGATAAAAACAGAATACGCTACTACGAGTATTTCAATTCCTTGCAGTAGCATAATTATGTAGCCATGAAAGTGGACAAAAAAGGCGATTGCCACCTTGAGGTCAAAAATGTTTACTTAAATGTCCAAAAAAGAATCACTTTTGACTTGATGAATTTCATTTTTCAAAAAATTCTTCGCCGGGAGAAGCAAGCGCAGTAATTTAAATCTTCAATTTTTAGTGGAATATATATTCGAATATTTTAACAGATGCTTCATAATCACGTAATTTTTTGATTTTTTTTTACACCATCTTGATAGTTAGCAAGGTGACATACCCCCCACCCCGCCCCATCGAGAAAATGTTCACTACTATACTGAAGGTCACCTCTGAATTATAATATAAGATTCAGGACTATAAAATGCTCAAATTTTAAATGCTGGCAAAGAAACTTTTTCAAGGTATTCAGCTTTTGAAAATATTTTCATAATGTCCACAATGCTCAAAAGTCAGTACACAATTTCAAACTATAAACGAATACGCATTAAATGAAAATTTTAAAAGACAGCCTATCTAATTTCAACTATAGAATTACATGAGACAAAAACTTTTCAAAAGCGAAACTCGAACCAAGTAAAAAATTTCTGCTCCCCTTCAAAAAAGCATTTTTCAAATTCCATTTTTTTACGTTTTATTTCCAAGCCAGAGTAACATTTCACCTCGAGGGGAAAAAAATTTAATAAAAGTTGACTTTTCCATTAAACAATTTAGTGTGATTGAATTTTCGATTATATTTCGGTACGTAAAATTTTCATACAACTTGCTCCAACGAGGACGTCATTGTCGATGAGCAAATCAACGTGTGAAATTCATCAGCAGTTGATTAAATTACGTAGAATAGCAGCTGGAGTTGATTTTTATGGCACTGCAGGGTTGATACCTATCTAAAGGTACGGTTTTACCTTAACAACGACGAATAAACAAGTACCCCCAAAGCAGGGTAAAATGACAAGGGTTGAATTTTTGTTAGCGAGTTAATAAGCGAGGTGAACGTTTAGTGAAGCTTATCTTGGTATAATATTAGGTAAAAAATTTGTCCAGCTGAGGTACGTAGTGGAAAAGCACCCCCTTTATAATGGCCACTTCGCACCATAAGTATTTATTTACCTTGTAAGAACACACACGGTGGAATTTTTTTCACGCTGTGCAACGCAGATAATTCGCTTTAAATTAACGTAACGTTTAATTTAGAATGGCTCGAGAAAGGGTAACAAGATAAAATTTATACGTCGCACACGTCATATGCGGAATGTGCAAAGTGAAACGCTGCTGGCCCTGGCGATAACGCCGGCGATGGCGCTTTTCAACAAATGAGAAAAGCCGCTTTATATTTTTCAATCTAATATCACTTGCTACACCTTACGCCGTACCATAAATAACGAATAATCTGCTTACAGTTTTCATTAAATAAAATTTATTCGAACCTATTCATTCGCGCTATAAATAACGACAGACGAGATCCGTACATACATCGTGTCACATATACGAGTATGAGCTTTCAGCTGCTGGCTTTAAAAAGCATTTGAATGTTTGCACATAAGGCATAGCACACAACAACTCGGTCAAGTACGAATGCAAAAACCTTGAATCGTGCATTTAAATATTCAAACCGTATCATACATTGTATGTGCTGTTTTCTGTATTTCGAGTTGGAGAAATCTTCTCTAGGCTATCTTTTTACAGTATTGCTTTGGAAATATAGTCACGAGACAATATTAACGATATCGAATAAAAATCTATAACGAGATACTAAATTAAACTTAGGTATTGACTATTCCGCAGCTCTTCGAGTTGACGAAAGGCTCATTCGAATAGAAAAGAGAAGGAAAAAAAAACGCCTAATCTAAAAAGAAAATGACTACGCCGAAGAAACACCGCAGACAAGAAAAAGAACCGATGAAAAATCACTCGAAAAGTATAATGGTGGTAGAACGAGATATTGTAAGAAAACTGATTATACCACGAGACAAGAATCGGAAACTAACCACGCTCTTATCTGAATCTCAATTCAACCGAATTAAAAAGAATTCACGTGTAAGTAATATTTATTATAAGGTTTCCATATCTGTACCTAGCTGAAATCCAAACACCGCCGTCATGTAAATGCAGCTATTTTATTCGGTCAATTATCGAAAGATACTGGTAATTCCGAACAATTAACTTCCCTTTGCAATCATGGGCTCGATTTATTCGACGATGTTTCGTATTTTAGGCAAATTGGGTACGAAATTTTATTAACATTCGCGATAAGCCAGCGTGAAAGTTGCCTTAACACATTTACCTACTAAGGCGAATTGAAAATGTACGTTTTTTTTATCAACTGAATCGAATCGAATCGCTTTCTACCCCAAAAAAAGAAATTCGACTAGAAAGGCTTTTTATTTTCCTAACACCTTACACGTATGTGACGAGATTTCTTTAGGATTTGCGTCAAGTAGTTTCCTCTTTTTTGACGTCTTTTATGAGCTCAATCAATACGAACTCATGATGGAAGTAAGGGTTTTGTATAAGACGATTGAAAATTGTTCGGAAGACACTGTGCCATGTAAATAACCCCATTTTGATGGGTTTATAAACCATTGTGGGTGAGGTAGTAAAATGACGTCATGGGATCTGGCCAAGATGTAGTTTTTTTAATTTTTACATGGCTAGCTATGAAAAATGAAAAATTATAAGTTCAAAAAATGAAATAAAGCAATTTTTCTTCAAATAGAAAAGGTATCCTTAAATACATTTTAAAAATGAACTGGAAGAGTGAGTGAGGCATTAGAAATCTTCTGAAGGAATATGGTTCGGATATTTTTCTGAATAACTTTACGAAAAGAATTTTGACCAAAAGAATTCTGAAGAGGCTCAGAACCATTTGGAGCCAAATTGGAGCAAAAGAATTTTAACCAATAGAAGTTTGGCCAAGAGGATTCAGGATTCTGAGCAGAAGAATTCGAAGCAAAAGAATTCTGATGAATAGTTTTAGCAGAACTAATTGGAGCTAAACCATTTGGAGTTGGACCGTTCGGAGCCGAATTTGGGCAAAAAAATTCTGGCCAAAAGAATTCTAAGTAAAAAAATTGTGATCAGTAGAATTATGGTGGTGGGGGGGGGGGGAGCAGAACTATTTGGAGCGGAGCCATTTAGAAGAATACTGGGATCAGAATTTTGTCCAAAAGAATTCTAAGTGAAGGAATTGTGTCCAAAAAAATTCTTAGCAAAGGAATTCTGAGAAAATAATTCTGACCAAAAGGATTCTGACCCAAAAAATTATGGACGGGAGGGGGGTGCAGAAGAACTATTTGGAGTGGAGCTATTTGGAAGAATACCTACGAAGAACAGAATTCTGTCCAAATGAATTCTGAGTGAAGAAATGTGTCCTGTGATACCGTAGCTAGGCAACGTATCTTACGTACCGATAGATAAAAGTTGCTCTCGAGGCGTCGCGTAACTCGTTCTCTTTTTTAATTCGTATTGAGTCGTCGTAAGAAGAGGTAGTAATGTGTAATAACGTGATTCGTTGTATGTACATCGGTTAATTTCAATTATTTGTTTTGTATCCGGGAGAGTAAGGAAATAGAAGTAATGTTCATCGATTCCGGCGTTATTATTTTTGTTTAATTACTATATCCGGTGTGAAATGGGTAATTAGTTAACCTAAGGAAGGGGTGAGTTATTTGAGTGGGCATGGTTCGAGGGCATAGTCGGTGTTAAGTGAAATGAAATTCGGTTATTCCGAGTAAGTGCATGTTTTCGTATGACGGTGTAGTCTCTCTTTTTCGTATTTTAAACGAATTATTATCCGTGAGCCTATTGCTCGATCCGGTGAGTGCATAATTTCGGGTAGGTTCTTACCTATTACGAAATTATGGCACAAATGGTGTCCAGAAAAATTCTTAGCAAAGGAATCCTGAGAAAAGAATTTTCATCTGATCAAAAAGATATCTGAACAAAAGAATTCTTTCCAAACGGATCCAAGGAAATCTACGAAAATAATTCTGACCAAAACAATCTTGAGCAAAAAATCCTGACCAGAAGAATTATGGTAGGAGGGGGGGTCAGAAGAACTATTTGGAGCGGAGCGATTTGGAAAAATACTGGTAACAGAATTCTGTCCAAAAGAATTCTGAGTGAAGGAGTTGTGTCCTGAAAAATTTTCAGCAAAGGAATTCTGAGGAAAGAATTTTCATTTGACCAAAAAGATTCTGAACAAAAGAATTCTTTCAAAATGGATTCTGAGCGAAGGAGTTTTTTCCAAAAGAATTTTGAGCGAAGGAATTGTGTCCAGAACAATTCTCAGCAAAGGAATTCTAAGAGAAGATTTCTGACCAAAAAAATTCTGAGCAGAAGATTTATGGTGGGGAGGAGGCAGCAGAACTATTTGAAGCGGAACCATTTGGAAGAATACTAAGAATAGAATTCTGTCCAAAGGAATTCTGAATGGAGGAATCGTGTCCAGAAAAGTTTTCAGCAAAGGAATCGTGAAAAAAGAATTTCGCCCAAAAGAATTCTCATCCGATTAAAAAGATTCTGAACAAAATAATTCTCTTCTTAGAATTCTGATCAAAAGAATTATAGTGGGTGGGGGGAGGAGCACCAGAACTATTTGAAAGAAGAATTTTGTTCAAATGGATTTCCACCAAAAGAACTCTGAAAGTTTTTTCATAGAAAATATCTCATTTCAGCTCCACAAATCCATATATGTGACGCGGCATACGAAAAGGTTACCCCGAGCAAAAAAGTACTTTTCGAGAAAAACGCGTTTAAAGTTC
>FIZU01038707.1:0-12981 GCA_900064475.1 Pseudococcus longispinus
TTCAAAATTCAACCAATCAAATTGCGAGCAGGGGGCCAATGATCAGCGCCTCTACAGGAAATAATATGAGTAACTTTTAACCAAACCCCCTCACGTCTGTGCCCATCAGTTGTCCATCTTGTAGTTCCAGTATCTATACGTCAGATCAACATTTTGCATACTTTTAAATCTGAAGAGACTTATGTACCTACTTTTAAAAAGGTTTCTATTTAATTTCAAAATTGAAAGTACTACAAAGGGGAATTTAAATAAAATCGAAAAAAATCGTAATCAGAGAAATGAACAAAGCTCTTGAATGAAAAAAAAAAACATTCATCGGTCTGATTTCAAGCCCAACATCAATATTGAAGGAAGTATAACACTTGAAGCAGGTCAACTTCAAAAACGTTATCAAATCCCTTCAATTTCAAATGTTAGACAAAATAAATCATCACGACAAAATTTGTTCAGTTTTCAAAGAATTAGTTGTTTCCAGGAAATTTTTCAAAAAAATTTACATCTCTACAAACGTAAGTGGCTCCTTCAATTTTACAATTTGGCAAAAAATCATCAAAGGAAATTCTTCCCGTTTTCGAGACACTACTTTTTTCCTGTATAGGACTTTTACAGTTGCGCGGGTTTCATATTTTCTTGCCATTAGGTTTGGCCTTTTCTTATCATTTTTTTTTATTTCTTCAAAATACCTTGAGAAAGAAGTAATTTTGGAAATCCATCATAATAACTTGTTTGAAAGAAGATGAAGTAAGCTTTCTAATGATGTAATTACTTTTTGTTTTTGTGCAAGTTTATAAATTATCGTATTTTCTCAAAATCAAATGACAAAAATAGGATAATTTATAAACTTGGCATTTTCAAATTTATTAAAACCTATAGTAAAATTAATATTATAAGAGTAAGTACTCGCATATCCTTCAAAAGTGTGTAAATATATTCCGAATACAAAAAAACTCAAACATAGTTTCATCCAAAAGATGAAAAAAGTAAACCAACTCGAAAAATTCATCCGCTTTCAAGAAAGAGAGACAAATCCGTCAATTTCTATTTCAATTTAAATCTGCTTCGCGGTGGGAAAGAAGTAACGTACAAATATAAAATATACGTACGTAGGTGCATACGTACCTAGGTATTAATATAATACGCGACTTAAGCCGGAGGAGGTAGAAGCAGCATCAGCTTTGAAAAGTACAACGAAAGCATATTTTTCTTTCAAAACGAAATATTACATTTAGAGGCAGACGATTACAACGAGAAGTATAACCCAGCAAAGGCGAAAGACAGAGAAAGATTCGAACCGAGTTTAAAATGGCGGTTAACCAAAAAGTGGGGAATAATATAAAGAAAATTTTCATATCGCTTTCGAGCCGGAAGGCAGGTCTGTAAAAGAAGTCTTTCGAAATTTACACAAGCACAAAATATTCGGATAATATGGCCCCTTTAGAGCTGAAAATCGCGCAATTTCGCGCCAGATTATATCGTTGTACGATACATTTGGCTGCCTCCGGCTACGAAGATACCGACGAATGTGCTACGCTACGTGGTTAGTCTTTCTCTCTATACAGTTAGTAGTCGTCTCTTTCTTGTTTCTCGATCGTGTGGAATAGGTATATCTCGATACGCGGAGAAAGGTTCGCGCAGCAGTAAAAATTAGTACGATGGTAGAAATTCGTCGAATAGTTTTTAAGTGATAATTTCGCCAATTTTGGCGGTCGAGTTTTGCGAAGAATAGAATATTCGAATAAGATGATACGGCCGGTTCATAAGGAAAAATAAGGGACACGAGACGGGCAGGAGGGTCGAATTTTATGGTTTCCGAGCGTCTCTTTATTGAAAGCGGAATTTGGGCTTGGTGTTGATATCGAGAGCTTTTGAAATATCGATATAGTTTTAAAGTATTGAAATTTTATTCTAGAGTTTGGCGTGGTAAATGTTCATCGATTGTCGATTAATCCGCCTCAGCGCGACGGTCTGTACCGAAAAATTGGGCGGAAAATAGACGCATTTTTGAAACCATAACCTTCGAAAGTCATTTTAAAAATGATGATTTGTTTTCTTTAGAAAAAATTCTATAACTGGGAAACCTACAAAAAATTAATTTACATACCAACTACCATACTTCGTCCACAATATTTCAATTAATACTCAAATACTAAGTATATTTAATGTTTTCCATTCACCATGCACAATAAAATGGCGCAAGATATCCATTTAATGCACACACAAGCTCAATTATACTCGTATAAGAAAAGCGACCTCTTTACTGGCATCTTTGTTCGATGCCTCTCATTTACCGCCACTGCTGCCGCGGCTGCCTCCGATCCCACGTCGCAGCGAGGGCGGCGGTGGTTAAAACACAAACCTTTATTTACATTACGACAAGAGCTACTTGAAAACTTAGATGCTAAAACCTCTCTCTGCTTCGCTACAGCCAACTTCCAGATTATAAAGCTCATTAAAGTCGGATCTGTACGAGATGACCACTTCAAAAGGGTATACGCGCTCTTCATCTCGTCCTCTGCCCTTTCTCTTTCTTTCGCTATACACTAGTGCTACTTTAGCCATCGTGGCAGCTGCCTTTAAAATTTACGACTAATTTCGAACTTCGTTTGAAGTAAAAATTTCACGCCAACGACAAAAATGGCTCATTGCGTGAAGTATCCTTTTTTTCTAGATTAGATACACGAGCAAATAGAACACATTCGACGCCCACACGTAGTTTTCCGAGTTACATCGAGCGAGATCTTAATAGGCATATTATAATTTCACCCTTGATAGTTCTTCGTCATCGGTAACTCGTAAAGGTAAGTTCTATCATAGACCTCGACCCAATTGGGCGATTCATCGTCATGGCCAGGGGACTTCTTAGAATTTAAACAGAAAGCAGTAACACTGTAATATGTTCAGAACAACTTAAGTATACCTATCGCTTTGGGTTGAAGTCACCTAGGTGCATCGATGTATCATTCATCAACCTTTTTTTTTTTCAAAATAATTAATTTGTATGTTGCTTCGAAACTATTCGATGTTCGATAATCTCACCATCGATTGGAATAAATCGAATTTACCGAATCTGGAAACAGAATGTGATTTTGAATCCATCGATCCAGGATTTTGATTCTTGTAATTCTAAATTCAATCTTGTTTTAGATTTTGAATTCATGTATTCAAGAAATCCTTGTCTGGATTTTCAAACATAAGAATCCGTTCAAATATTCTGAATCCAAAATTCAATTGATCTCAAATTCGGAACAGAATTCGAATCAAAACCGGAATTCGAATCCGTGAGAGGGGGAAAAAAACTCCAAATTTCGAAAAAAAAAAAATAAATACATAAATAAATAAATTCGAAAACCCTCAGCGAGAGATGCGTGTTCAAAAATAGCGCGATCTACTTGACCGGGCGCATACGCTACCCGTTGTAGATAAAAAAAAAATCCAAAAATATGGCCGGACTTGAGGTCCTAAAAACCAACAAAAAAAGAGAGAAACAGCTCTCAACTCGATACACGCAGCGGAGTACCCAACAAAAAAAAAGCATCCTGTTTCACCACGCAGCTTAAGCTTTTCAAGATAATTCTCGTTCCTTTTTAATGCATATTAAGAGTCGAGCTCGAAACTGTTTTATCCTCGTCGTCTTCTCTTTAGTCAACTTGGTCGTTTGATTTTGCCGATATTTTTGAATAAATAATGATTTGTAGGAACAACATTCGGCTTAAGAAAAAAACCCGCCGCCTCGGTGCGCTTTTTATCAAGACTATAAAATGGCTTTGGTAAAGGTTAAGGAATAATTTATACCCAGTCGTGCGCTTCGAACTTGGCTGAAATACGAGAAAGAGCAAACCGAAAAAAGAGTAACTAATGCTAAATGCTTTTTAAAAAGTCGAAGCTATTTTTTCTCGTTTTTTCACATCAGACTGCTGAAAATTTGCTGCGTTTCGAAAAAAATATACCCTAGCTTAGCACCTACACACAATATACTAGGAAATAAGAAAATGAAAGAGATGAGAGGTGTGAAAATGTATCAGAAAAACTAAGCGAATGCGAGAGAAAAACAGGTGAATTTGAAGAAGCTGCGGGTTATGTTTATACACAGCTCGAAAATGTTGTTGCTATTTGGTACCTATGTATAGTCACAGTATACCTACAACCTACAGACTACAGACTAAAGTGTATATACCTTCTGTACAAGCGAATCCATTAAAAGAAAGATGTTATTTTACGACGATGAAAGGGTCGTGGCGGTACACAGGGAGCAATGGAAAAATCCAGCAGGCGTGACGTTTACCCCATCATATATACCACCTTGCAAAACGTAGCGGGAAAACCGACCAGAAGAGAAATTTTTTCAACGGTGTCAGCAAAAATACATACCGTACGTATACGTCGTTCTCGTTGATGACGATTCACGTTAAGTACGAGTACGCGGTGTAGTACGCGAGACGCCAGCTAAAGCGGAAAGCTTTTTCTACGTCATCGCTGCTGGGCACTAATGAAAGTAATTTTTTACATTATATGCTGCGAAAGAACGCGAATACACGCGTCGAGCTATATAAATTAAAAGAGTGCGAGAAAAACAGCCGACGACAGAGATGGAGACAAGGAATAACAATGGCAAGGTCTACCAGCCATCTCACTTAATTTAAGAACCCGAAACGTAGAAATGAAAGGATCAAAATTGTACAAATTATCATCTTGAACTAAGTATCTTAGCAAACAATTATTCAACTAGAATTTTTTACGTGGGTTTTGTTCCGTCATTTTGTTGTGTTGTGATTTTAGCTTTTATTTAACGAAAAGATGGAGGATGAGAGTGGTTCCCAAACAACACATCTACATCGATATGCAATTTTCCTTTTCCTTTTTGATTTAGATTTAATCGAGGATTTGGAAAAAAAAACTTCAAACGATCATGCTGTTTACATACTTGTATTTTAAATTTAAGGGACTAATGCCTTTTCAACCTCCGATTGATTTGAAACTCATTAAGGGGACCCAGTGGAAAAAAATTGAATTGAAAATTGGAAAAATTTTGTTATGATGATTTTTTGTCCAACATCAAAATTGAAGAGGCTAAATTAAATTTAAAGTGAAACTATTTTTTTTTTTTAATTTCCTACTTCACATATTATTCAACTCTTTTTGTTTTGATTTTGGGGAAGAAATCATCATAACAAAATTTTTCCAATTTTCAATTCAATTTTTTCCCCTGGGTCCCCTTATGAGTTTCAAATCAATCGGAGGTCCCAAATCAAAGTAAGTACCTCATTTTTGAAACTTTTGAATTATTCCTATCTTAAAACATTTGATAGAAACAATTTCCTCTTTTACAGAGACGTAGCCAAGTGGGTCTTGGCCTCCAACGGCTTTTTTCTTCCCAGCAAAATTACGAGTAGTGTGAATGACATTTAGGAAATCACTGAACCGCTTGAACCAATCTGTGTATCGATCAGATGGTATCAGGTCAGATGTGATTGGATCTAATCAGAGATTGTCAATTTTCAGATCTGTTCAGATTTGGCAATTTTTCCTTGGATGATAAAAGGGTTCATCAGTTTCGTTTTTATGAGTTTCAAGTTTGAAACGTTTATTTTTCGTAGAAATCTCTAAGAATGACACAAAAATGGTAAAAATCAAGAAAAATTTGAAAAATTAAATTTTAGCATTTATTTTTATGAAACTTTGGTTTTTTGACAGTTTGTACATATTTATGGTGATTTTTGTACAAATTTCTACAATTGCAACATTTTCAACGATTTTTGTGTTTTTTGATAATTTTTTCAGATTTCAAATAATTTTTATGAAAATTTAAACAATTTGTACGATTTTTCAAAAGTTTTTACGATTTTTGTCCATTTTCACGATATTTTTACCAATTATTATATCACAATTTCAAAAATTAATTTTCGTGATTTTCAAAATTTTTAGACCGTTTTTATCATTTTTTTTCTGATTTTGTTCAACATTTTTACAATTTTAACTACATTTTCGACGATTTTCATAATTTTTTGATACGTTAGTCAATTTTAGTGAAAATTTTGAAGATTTTGAACAATTCTCATGATTTTTTGACTCATATAAGGATATTTTAAAATGATTATAAAAATTATAACGATTTTTATCATGTTTGATCCACTTTTACAATCTGAACTTTTCTGAGTCCAAAATGTCATCCAAGGTAAGAAAATTTCGCGATGCCAAAACTTTTCGATGGAAAATTGTTACTAAAGTTGAAACGTAACACAAAAAATTTTCTGATCAACAGACGTATGACATATCCATATCAAAAATCATGAAAAATAGCGTTTGGTAATTACTTTTTGCCTTTTTGGTTCTTTTTTTTTTTATTGGAAAGATTCAGTTACGATGCTTACGATAGTAAATAGGTTTTGGAACTTGAGAAGTGATTGTGAAGACTTAGAAGAACCGCACCCTCTTTAGGTGGAAAAAATGGTAATTTTCATTTTTTTTAAAATTTCGTTCAAAATTAAAAATTAAGACGAAGAATGTGGTAAACAAGTTGAAATTTTGTTCGATGGGGGGGCGAAATTCGAAATGAGTGAAGAGGGGAGAGGGTATTGAACTTGAGTTTCAACTAAAAGTAAAAAAAATTGTGGCTATTGCAAAAACGCAAACTAAATTTTATTTCATTATAGGTATTTCATTTCATTTTATGTTATTTTGCAAAATATTTCTTATTTTTTCAACGATCAGTCATCCCACGAAGAATTATAGAAAATAGATTATTTCACGTCTAAGAAGTTATTCGATACAAAGCAATGTGAGGAATGAAAAAGAACACAGGAAAATTTTCCACTCTACGATTATAAAACGCAATAGATGGAAAATGTGAGGAGAAAATATTTTTCGGGTAATTGACTGCTTTGTGAAATGAATATCAAAAGTAATATCCTCTCTTTACAATCATTCAACTTATATGATTCCATCTTTCATGCCTTTTCTTCTGCTTTTTCTTTACATCCGCTGGAAAGGTATCTGAGGGGATATTTGATCACGACGACAAATGCCTTCCGCTGGATAAGCACGAGCCAGGCATAGGCATCAGGCAGACTTTTGGAAAATGTTTTGAAGAAGTTGTTAAATCGCGCCAGCGCCATTGCCAGTCTCGGCGAAAAGGAGTGTACTAAATTTGATATTAAAATGCCAAATGTCAAGTACACACTTGAACGTAGCGTTTGGGATAAACTGCGAAGAGCTTTCAGACGAGTTTACTCGCGTGTATGCGTGCTCGGGGCTCAGGGGCGAGCAAAAGAGACGGCGAAAGTTAAAGAGAAAAGATTTATTAGATCGCGTTTACACGCCAGAGGAATATTTCTTCGGGGTGGCGGTGGCATCGCAGGCGCGATCGTCGCGCCGCTGCGCCGTCGAAAGATTATTTCAAGTTCGCACGATATGTACTTAACTTTCCACTCTCGAAAGTTTGCAAAGTCGAAGATTTAAGAGAGGCGATATTTTGTACACAATATACCGACTTCCATAATGTATACAGGAATCACACGACGGCGCGGGCGAATGTTTTGTTTCAATTGTGTTGATTTCAGGTTATATAGTAAATTGGCGTTAGCTAATCTTTCTCCTCCGCGGTTCGGCTGCGACCGCCGGCCTTTTTAATGATTTCGGATTAATTTCGCCCGGCTTCGGGTCGCGTTGCGTGTGAGGGTAATTAGGATTTGTAATTTGCGCTCGTCGTTTATTCGCGGTTAATCTTATATAAAGTACGTTAAGCTTTTCAAGATTAGTTCGGATTAAAAAGCCGAATTCGCCAAAAAAAAAAAGCTTTTATCGGCGAAGCCGCTCGCTTTATTTGCGTCTTTGCAAACGTAAGTGAATAATTCGCCTACCCTAGTTATCTATATATGCCAGCGCCAAAGATACCAGAATCATAGGGTAGATAAATTTTCACCCATGCACCAACAGCAGCTAAAGAGTATGAGCTTTAATCTTTCCGCACTTGAAACAATTTTTAATGCGTTAAAAGCACCTGAAACCGAATCGGAGTTCTTTCAAATGTTGTAAAAATGATTCCTATCACGAAAGAAATTTAGGACACAGGAAAAAAATGCCATAAAATTTTGTTGAAATATGGTTACGACTGCAGAAGTCGAATGTGATATAAAAATTTATTTATTTATTGGAAAATACTTATTCAAAATATAATTGAAAAATAGTTTGAAATGCCTTAGAATCATTTCAATGATGTGAAAATGCTTCAAATTATGAAAAAAAATTTTAAGTGGACTTTGATCCAGTTAAAGTCATTTTGGGACCAAGTGGGGGCATAGCTAACTACTTTAGCTACGTTCCGCGAAAACCCTGACGAAATTCCTTTATGAAATTCTCCGACGATGACTTTTAAACACTTTGCCAGACTTTTTTGGACTTGGATAAATTTTCAGATTTCCATTAACTTTTTGAACTTGGAAAATTTTAGAAATCAAAGCAACTTTTCAATATTTTGTAAGGCAGATTTCTTGGATTTGGAAAATTGCAGATATCACATTGACTTTTTGTCAAACTTTTTTGAGTTTGATAAATTTTTAAGAACTCAAATGAATTTTTGGACTTGAAAAATTTAAAAATAGTTCAAATCAGACAAATGTCAGACAGTTTTTTACCTAACGCTGACTTTTAGACAATTTGTCAGGTCAGGCCTTTTTAAATTTGAAAAAATGTTCAGATTTCTAGTAATTTTTTGTACCTGAAATTGGATTTTTAAAATTTTTCAAAAAAATTCATTACGAAATTCTCTCACGAAAATCCGATACTCTGACGTTTAGATATTTTGTCTGATTTTTTTGAACTTAAAAATTTTTCACAATTCAAAAAAATGATTTTTTGGACTTGGAAAATTTCAAGAAAAATTCAAATATCACGAATTAATGGACTTGAAAAATTCAATGAGCAAAAGCATATCTCATGTTTTATAGTTCCATGGGTAGTATGAAAAGGCGAGGACTTTTTTTCATTACTTTTCACAAAACTTTCAGAAAACCATCTCCCCAAAAATGATTTCAGTTCAATTTTATTTTTTTGCTAAATTGACCAAAAAATTTTACTCAGACAGTAACGTAGCCAGACAAACATCAAAGAGTGTGAAGATGGAACGGATCTGGAGGAGGGGGTGTATTGAGAAAAAAAGAGTGGATTTACTCGTATGTAAAACCCAGAAAAAAAAACAGATTATTTTGGTTAAAAAAGTAAAATTGACGAAAGCCTTGTAAAAATTATTGAAATGTTCATAAAAAATATAAATAGTTTTATAATAGATATTGTAAAAGTACGGTTTAAACATCATAAAAACCTTGAAAGTTCCATAAATATTCCTTGAAATCAGTACAAAATCATGAAAATTGTCGAAAATGTTGTAAAAAGTATTCAAAATTGCATGAAAATTGTTTTAAAAAATTGTAAAAAATGATCTACACCAGTTTGAATGATTTTCATGCAAATTATAACCATTTTTATGAGATTTTCCTGGATTTTCGATAATTTTCATATGGTATTTCTGGGCATTTTCATCACATTTTCAATAATTTTCAGCAAATTCCGCCAATTTTTGTGGTAATTCAAACTGTTTTTCAAGTTTTTTACGATTTTCAAGAAAATTTTGTCATGCACTAAAATAATAAATCTAACAACTTTTCTAAAAATTTAAGTAATTTTGTAACATTTCAGCCACTTCTATGTCATTTTAACGATTTTCAGAACAAATCATGACAACATTTTCATTAATTTCTACACGAATATATTTTACCATAACTTTAGAGGTTTGAAATTTAATTTTCATTAACAATAGTCGATAATTTTACGATAGCAAAATCAGAATGTGATTTTTTAGAGTACATAAATTTTGCAAAAATCAACAAAATATTCCGAAACCAAGACAATATCAGAAAAAAATGAAATTTTACGTTACCAAACGTTGTTAATTTAGCCTGAAAAAATATTGAAAAGTTACAAAAATGTCAAAAAATGATGTAGAATTTAAAAAGCGAATGATTTTTCGTGACAATCGGCGATTAAGATACTCCATATGAACATTTGCTCATGATTACTCCAATCGTAAATCATTTTCTTTCCACAAACAAATTGTAGAACTCTTGTAAAAAGTTTTATTGTACGTCTAAGCATTTTCAACCAATAATATCCATAGATGTCAATAGAAGCCCGTATAATTTCTACACTCTTATTTATATAATTTTAGAATTCCTGTTATTTAGCCACGATAAGATCGAGTTTTTCCCCATTCCGCCATTGGCTTATTTTATAATACGACACAGCTCAAACGCGATGACGTAGAAATTACTCTTGGATATCGAAAAAGAAGAAAAACGAATAAAAAAATAATCTTCTCGAATTACAAGTACGAGAAGATGTTCGATAAAAAGAATAAAAAATATACAAGACAGAGAGAACCGTCCGTAAGTATCGAAATTCTTCGTACTTTTACCCATATCGGATTTATGATGCACGAACCCCACCTCCCCG
The DNA here is from genome assembly GCA_900064475.1 of Pseudococcus longispinus. NCBI lineage: Eukaryota > Metazoa > Arthropoda > Insecta > Hemiptera > Pseudococcidae > Pseudococcus > Pseudococcus longispinus. The sequence goes on from FIZU01038707.1 coordinate 10,504, forward strand.
CTTTCTCCACTTTGCAAAAGACCCGGAGCATCAGACGAGAATGAGAAAATGAATAATACGACGAAATACGAACCAAAGCTGCGTCAAGTAACAAAAAAAAAAAAAAACGCAGGAGCTGAACCAAGACAGGCAGATTCTCGCCTTGTAATATTTCCTCTCCGGCAACTCGCACATTTTACTTATCTCAAGGATAAGGGTAAGTGGAGCAGAGAAAGGGTGATAGAACAGACAATGGTACTGCTAAGCTACCGATTCTCGGTAATTTATTTAATTTCAACGATATCAGACTGAATAAGAAAATTTTTTTTAAATAACGACTTTCTCGAACGAACGCGTTCGAAAGAGAGCGAACCGAAGGAGGAAAAAGTATGGTACGTGAAAGAAAAAAAGAACGAGAGAGAGAACATGCTCTCTTCTCTTGATTGCGTAGACGACGAGAAAGAATAGCTGAATTGTTATATGTTTCGTGACCGTAATAACAAGTTAATGAAAAAAAATCTCCGTGATTTGAGCCCGTTCGCGTCCCCTCCTCGTCGCCAGCCCGTTGCCACTTTTCGTTGCGGTCGCCGCACCGCGACCGCTATTTTTTCCTCTTCTTTCGGCTTTCGCGTTTGTGTTATGATTTTGAAGTTCATTTTGCGGATGAATAAATGTTTTGAGAAAAAAAATTCCTACCTCGATTCTGAAGTTGACATTTTTCTGGGCTCGGCGACGCGACGATACGCGTACTGGCGAACACGACATGAAACCGCCATGCCAGCGCGACGTTCGTTTTTATGTACACGCTTTTCGGGGATTCCGAAAGAAAAAATACGAGAGGGGGTAAAAAAAAGGTAATTACGAGTTTAATTAATTTTTCTTTCTTTTTATTTTACCCGGCGGTTGAAACACGTGGGGATTTGAAGGTATAATCTGAGCGCAGGGAAGTGAACAAGTTGTGGTAATGTTGAAATTTGCCGACGGGCTTATACGAGCGAGTTTATTGGTTTTTTTACTGCATAAAAATACTTTTAAAGCAAGAATTTTACCAATTGGACGAAGATTTCCAAATTTAAAATGAACATTGTTTTTGATATAAACAACGAGTTAAGTATTAGCTCAAATTGAAATGGTACGAAATCCAAAAGAAAGAAATTGAGACTAGGATGACTTTTATTTTATACCCAGTAGGTAAACAAATCTTCTTTTTTTTGGGTTACCTTGTTAATTTTTGCGAGAAATGGAAAGGTTTTAAAATTTTTTTAATTTTTTCGTTTTAACCTCTCAATTTAATCCTTCCTAACAGCAGTTAGAAGTGTTGAAAAGTTTACTCAATTTTTTAAAAAACTGAAGTTCTCAGCGAAGTTTTTTTGATAATGAATAACTGAAAAATTGCAATCCCCTCCCCCCCCCCCCCCCCACAACAAAAACATAAGGGCATAAATTTTGTGATTTCATAAAATAAAGAATCCCTTACTTCTTAATGGGAGAAAGCTAACTTCTTTCAGAGTAACTTCATATTTTATGCTCCTAATGAATTCATCCAAGACAAAAAGTCTGCCGAAATTGAAAAACAAAATTTGTACTTTTTCGCACATCGATAGAAAAATTTCGTACTGCATAAATTTTAATCGTGATCAAACCCCCTCCCCCATCCCCTTATCAGCATTTTTAGACGACGAACTTTACACTGTATGTTCAAATTTTCCAGAAGTTGAAAAACATCATCTTGATGACTATTGAAAATTTATTTGGAATTCTGAGTTGAACTTCTTCCACCTTTGGAGTCCATCTTGATTTTTCTAGTGAAATGACATCACATGCGAACTCGAGAGGTCAAAAAACATAAACATTGATACCTCATTCGATAACGTCGAAAATTTTCCATTTTTGGTCTACCCTTTCCATCTTGCCGAGACATCTTGGTGGTTTACTCCAAAATTACCCCATCAAAATAAATTCCTGAGATCAAAAAGCATACCTATTACCTACACATTGACATCTATACTAAATTTTCCAACGCTTCGAGTCGAGCTCCACCTCTTTACTTTTTTTGGTGGAATAATTTCAGAAACGAGCTGGAGAGGTCCAAAAACTTACATTTTGATTCCTCGCTTGCGATGACGCCAACAAAATTTGAATTTTGACCCCCTCCCCCCCTTGGAACGTATTTTCAGTTCGGGCCAAAATAACCCAAAAAATGGATTTAGGGACTTCAAAAACCGGAAGCAAGACAAAATGTTGGGAATGAGAAACAACAATAATTGTACGAGAATTTTCAAATTTCCTTAATTATTGAAGTTATCTTGTAACTTGAAGTTTTTTGACATGGATATGTCTAATGGCTGGGGTCAATCCTAACAAAGTGTCCATTTTTTTTGTCCCAATATTCTGTCCAAATTTTTTGTCCACGAATGTCAGACTTTTTTGGACTTTGAAAATTTTTCAGATTTTTTTCATTGACTTTTTGAACTTGGAAAATTTTTCCAATTTTTTGTC
>FIZU01038709.1:0-12893 GCA_900064475.1 Pseudococcus longispinus
TTCGCTATTCGAAGATGGATTTTCAAAACTATTTATATCTATATTTTGAAAATAGGTTTGAAAATCACCTATTTTCTATTTTCTATTCGAAATAGGTTTGGAACCTATCTTTTACAACTCTGTTAAAATTTTTCCGAGTCCAAAAAAGTCTGACAAAATGTCTCAAAGTCAATTTCTGAGACTTTCATATTCTGAGAAATCTGCCTAACAAAATGTCGGATAGTTACCCTAATTTTTAAAATTTTTTAAGTCCAAAAAAGTATGACAAAATATCTAAAAATTAGAGTGAGTTCTAAATTTTTTTAGTCCAAAAAGGCTGAAGTATTTGTCTGACAAGTTGACAACTCTGAAATTTTCCAGTCCAAAAAAAAAGTAGAAATCTTGATTTTTTTCCAAGTCCAAAAAAGTCTGACAAAATGTCATAGAATCAATTTCTGAAACTTTTCTAGTCCGAGAAATCTGCCTGACTAAATTTCGGAAAATTACCCTAATCATCATTATTATTATTATTATTATTATATATAAAATCCACGACGTGTTCGTCTGTCCCTCTGTCTGTCCGTCCGTAACGCTGATATATTTTACCTGACTTTTGACATTTTATGACAATTTCGACAAAAAATGACATTTTAACCAAAAAATGGGTGATATAGACCAAAAATGATGAGTTTGATAAAAAATGACAATTTTTACCTTGAAGTGACAATTTTGTCCAAAAATGACAATTTTTACCTTGAAATGACAATTTTGACCAAAAATAACAATTTTGATCAAAAAGGACGATTTGGACCAAAAATGTCACTTTTTACTTTGAAATGACAATTTCTACTTTGAAATCACGATTTTGACCAAAAAATGATAATTTTGACGTAGATTGTCAATTTTGACAAAAAATGACAGCATGGACTAGAAAAGATAAAATGACAAAAAATGATGATTTCGACCAAAAAAAATGACAATTTTGACTGAAAATGGAAATTTTAACCAAGAATGACAATTTTGACCAAAACCGGTATTTTTTACAAAAAAATTATGATTTTGGCCACAAGTAACAGTTTTTACTCTGAAATGACCATCTTTATTTTTAAATGACAATTTTGACGATGAATTGATGACGATTTTGAACAAAAAATAGCAATTTATACAAAAAACGACATTTTCGACCAAAATCACATACATTTGTCAGACTTTATGAAACTTATAAAAAGTCTGAATATGCAACGCCAATATTTTTTTTGATGTGCAATTTTTAAAAAAGCCTAAAATGACTTTTAGATATTTTGCCAGACAAGGTCCGTCCTCCGTCTGAACGTTTGCCAGCCGCCTAGTTTCCAGTAATATTTTCAAAATCTAAAAGATCGAAAATGATTGTCGGACAAAATGTCTAAAAGTCAGCATTATTTATAAAATTTTCAAAGTCCAAAAAGTTAATGGTAATCTGAAAAATTTTTCAAGTCCAAAAAAAGTCTGATAAAATGTTTAAAAGGCAGGGGTCGAAAGCATGTCGGTCGGTCGGTCGTTTTTCGCGGTTTTACTCACCGATAAAACATAATTCGTCAAATTTTAAAATTTGCACTTCGCCCCTTTAAACTGATGATAGGCAATTTAATTAACATCGATTTATAAAAACAAAACTTCAACATCTCTCGAAATGATGCATATATCCGAAATCCGAGCTCATATTCGTGATCAGCGACCTCAAATCTACCCATATCCCTAATTTCAGCTCCTTAAGACGCGATTTCTGAAAAATATGCCAAATTGACCATTTTTGGTCATTTTTTGAAGTGGAAAAAAATTGTCGAAAATGGGCGTTTAAAATGTCTAGGAGGGGTTATTCGAACACGCTGAATCCGAATTTGTGATTGGTTTTGCGATCTGGCTCGTATTTGTGAAGTTATGTAGGTTTTTTGAAATTGTAAATCTTGAGAAAATCGCTATTTTCTCCGCAACTAAGCTCGCTACGGCAAAACTGATGGCGGCAATGAATTCGCAAGGGTCGAATACCCCCTCCTAGATACCTCACTCGTCGATATCGGTTCGTGATTTTTTTCGATTTTTGACGATTTTCGAAAAACTCGCTCATTTACTAATTCGAGGTCGCTGATTCCGAATCCGGTGTCCATTTTGGTCGCTCGACCTTCGTTCTCGAGATATCGCTCATTTTCATCTCGAAAATGCAATTTTAACAGAAAGGAGAAATTTTGGTTGGAAAATAATGCCAGATTCGTGATCAGCGACCTCAAATTAGTCAAAAAACACATAAAAAATTCGAAAATTCGTCAAATTTTGATTTCGCCTTGTAAACTGCCGATAGGCAATTCAATGAATACCAAATAATGAAAACAAAAATTCCAATCGAGGGCATATTCGTCATCATTGACCAGACATCTTTTCACTACCCCAGTTTCAGCTCCTTAGGACGCGATTTTCAAAAAATGCACTAAATTTACCATTCCGGTTTTTCCAATCACTCATTCGGTTTCAGATTCAAAATAAAATTACATTTTCGAAAAATTCGATCAATTTTTTTATTAAAAGGTAAATCAGCATCAGATAAAATGACACAAATTGATATAACAACAAATAAAATAACGAACGTATAAAAAACTCAAAATTTCATATTACATAACAAAAACAGTAAAAAAAATTATTCCATGGGTACACATGTTGTTCTTGCATGACTAGTCGTACATGTTCTTGTAGCACCAGTAGTTGTGTTGGTAGTTCCAGTTGTTCCCCTTGTACTACCCGTTTTTGTAGCACCAGTTTTTCCATAAGCAGTAGTTCCATATCCAGTTGTTGTAATACCAGTCGTTCCATAACCTGTGGTTGTTCCGTAACCAGTCGTAGTCATACCAGTTGTCGTAATGCCAGTTGTGGCACTGGTACTGGAACTCGGAGATCTGGGAGATGTGGATCCTTGCTCATCTTCGCTTCCTTCGGTTGTTCTAGGTGTTAATCTGGGAGCTTCTTCGTATTCCGCATCGTCATCGCCGCTCGCTTCCTCGTACTGTTGATATTCGGAAATTAAATCTAGTAGATTACCTAAGGAAGGAATAAAAAATTAAAATTTGAAAAATTATAAGGCTTGAAAATGATCAATATTATACCTTCGGCTTTGGAAAATTCGTCTTCTTCCATGCCTTCGCCGGTGTACCAATGCAAGAAAGCCTTTCTTTGGAACATGGCATTGTATTGATCAGCAACTCGTCTGAAAACTTCTTGAATGCTGGTAGTATTACCGAGGAATGTAACAGACATTGGTATACCTCTGTTTGGAATATCACAGACGGCCGTTTTAAGATTATTAGGTATCCAGTCGGCGAAATACATAGAATTTCTTTGCTGAATTGCGCTCAATTGTTCCTCAACCTGTCAAACAATGATAAAAATAATTGGGAGTTTTGAAAAATTACAACCAATGCCAGTAATGATTTCAATACGTACTTCTTTCGTTGACATACGTCCACGAAAAACTAAGGCAACGCAAAGGTAATTGCCATTACGAGGATCGCAAGCTGCCATCATGTTTTTCATATCGAATGCTTGCATAGTCAACTCGTTAACGGACATGGCTCGGTAATCCTGGGCTTCTTTGGCAGTAAGAGGTGCGAATCCGGGTACGAAGAAATGTAATCTAGGGAACGGTACCATATTAACGGCCAATTTCCTCAAATCAGCATTCAGCTGACCAGGAAATCTAAAACTGGTGGTGACGCCGGATAACGTTAGAGAGATGAGATGGTTTAAATCACTATAGACAGGTCTGTCTAATTTCAACGTTCTAGTACAAATATCAAATAAGGCTTCGTTGTCAATACAAAAGGTCGCATCTGTGCTTTCGACTAATTGGTCGACGGATAAAGTTGTGTTGTATGGTTCAACGACTACGTCGGAGACCTGTGAAATAAAACGATTAAAACAATAGGTAAAAAAGATCTTATTACGAATGATCGACCCTTACCTTGGGCGATGGAATGACAGAATGGGTGTTGACTATTCGGTCGGGAAATTCTTCTCGGATCTTATTTATTAATAAAGTTCCCATTCCCGAACCGGTACCACCTCCTAGAGAGTGGACTATTTGAAACCCTTGTAAACATTCTGCTCCTTCGGCTTCTTTTCTGTAATTTGAAAATTTTACAATCAAATGAAATATTTCAATTTAATAAATTATTTTTTACCAATCGACATTGCAAATAAAATACCTCACAACTTCCAAAGTAGCGTCAGCCAATTCAGAGCCGTCGGTGTAATGACCTTTAGCCCAATTATTTCCGGCTCCGGTTAACCCAGCGATGAAATTATCTGGTCGAAATAAAGGACCTATTTCTCGTCCTCGAATTGAATCTAATACGCCGGGTTCCAAGTCGACTAGCACAGCTCTTGGGACATATTTGCATCCTGAAATATTTCACGTTGTTTAATTCAAGCTTGAAGTTTTAAACAAGAATTTCAAAAAAATGGATACTTACCTAACCCCTGATTGAAATACACGTTTATTCTTTCAATTTGTAATGGGGAGTCACCGTAGTAGTGACCAGTTGGATCAACTGCGTGTTCATCGGATAACAATTCCCAGAACTGAAATTATAAATTACATTGATTACAATTTGAAAATTACGAAATGCCTTTTTGGATCAATTTTCTTTTCTGACTACTGATAAAAAATCTTAAGATCAACAATTTGTTATGCCACTTCTACACGTTGCAAGAAGATCAGTTATCAATAATTTGTTATTTCCAATTGTTTCTATTAAAAATTTATAAATGATTAAAGTCGTTGAAATTTTCATTAATAAATTTTACGTTCATCAAATGAAATATAATAGAAATAAATAGAAATAGGAAATACCAATTAACCTCTTCTTGCAACGTGTAGAATTCACTTAACAAATTGTTGTTTTTTATCGGTAATCAGAATTTTACGAATTATCGAAAAAAAAATATTCAAACAAATTATTCATACTTTCGTTCCTATTTGATTGCCACTCTGCCCAATTTGTAAATGTACTATTTCCCTCATTTTGACGTTAAATTTAAATTAGAATAACAAGAAATTTTGAATATCGTTAAGTGTCCAATGCTGATTTGCAACTGAAGAGTTATTCAAATTTTAAACATAAGGAAAACATCATTTTCAGCACAATCAACCATTTATTATTCCAATTTAATATTCCTACCTATTTCGAATTTCTGTTTTGTTTTTAAAATACGTACCAAAGTGCCTACTTAAGTACTTATTGTTTTTTTTTTTTTTTGCAACAATGATCATGGAGAAATAAAATAGTCTACAGTCCAACTGGCAAAAAGTGTTCATTTGTCTGGCTTTTTTGCGGCCCAAAAAATTTAGATGGCTTTTTGCAAGTATAGGTTCAACAGTACAGAAAATGCGCATTTTGGATTTTTATAGTGGCATAATGGGCTGCTGGAGCCTAAAAAGCCCGATTTTTCAAAATGGCTCCGGGTCCGGCCCAAAAAAATTTTTTACAGCTTGTTAGCGGACACTCCCCTCACTCCGAATATATGTTTACTTCATTTGGCCAGTGGCACAATGGAGTGCTAGTGCCCTCTAAATGCGATTTTTAGTCAAATTTGGCCATTTTTGACACAAAAATGACTGTGTATGCGCCATACCATCGAGGGCCCAAAACAAACCACATCCGAAACATAAATAGATTCATTTCGCGCCCATTAAGCCAAAGAAAAACGGTTGGCATAATAGGGCGTAGTTGAATTTCAAAGTCGCCCCTCCCCGCTACATTCAAGTAAAAATGAATTCCCATAAAACGTTTCAAAAGTTACTTTGCGACCTTTCAAAATGGGTTAAAATTTCGTCAGGAATTCTAAAATCACGACCAAATTATTTTGAGTCATTTTTTTGAGAATTTGGGGCCCTAAATTCAATCGATTTTTGGATATTAGCAAAAAGTTACAGTGCAACCTATTAAAATTGCTTGAAATTTCGTCAAAAATTCAAATATCACGGCTAAAAAAATTTTCGAGCAGTTTTTGAAAATTTGGAGCCCTAAACTGAGTCAATTTTTGGATATTATTGAAATATTAGCGTGTGGCCTATTAAAATTGGATGAAATTTCGCCAAAAACTCGAAAATCGCGATCAAAATTTTTTTCAAGCAATTTTTGAGAATTTGAAGCCTAGCGTGCGACCTATCAAAATGGGTTGAAATTTAGTCAAAAACTCGAAAATCACGATCAAAATTTTTTTCAAGCAATTTTTGAGAATTTGAAGCCCTAAAATGAGTCAATTTTTGGATATTATCGAAATAGTACCATGCGACCTATAAAAATAGATTAAAATTTCGCCAAAAATTCAAAAATCATCATCAACATGGATTTTTTTTTGAACTTGACAAATTTTGGAAAATCTTCACTTTTTGATGTTAAAAAAATTTATATTGTTTCAGAATTCGACTTTTAGATATTTCGAGCTTGATAACATTTTTTTGTCTAATTTTTCGATGTTTTGTTTGACTGTTGAAGAATTATGCTAATTTTATTTTTAATTCAACAAAAGGTCGTTATCATTAATTTTTTGTAAAAAAATTGAAAAAATCAACTTTTTGGACTAGAAATAAGTTGAAAAAATCTACTGTTTGGACTTGAAATAAATATTAGAGATTCGGTGTACTTTGTTTTCTGGCTGGGGTTTATGAAATCGATTCATTTTAGGGCTTCAAATTTTCAAAAATTGCTCGAAAATTTTTTTAGCTGTGATATTTGAATTTTTGGCGAAATTTCAAGCAATTTTAATAGGCCGCACCGTAATTTTTTGCTAATATCCAAAAAATCTATTGAATTGGTGTAGAAAATCAGCTTTTCTGACGTAATAGTTAATGTCTAAGAGTTTTTTTCTTCTTTGACTTTTTTTCAATTTAAAATCCAAAAATATACATATCTACCCTCTTAAGAGAATTCTTATATTTGCTGATTTTTTTTTCAAACCTTTCGAGCACATGCACAATTGCTTTAACAATTGGCAAACGAAGAGGAAAGGACAGAAAAATGTCATCAAATTGCATTTGAGTCAAATAATTCACCATTGCTTGAAAAATTTTCCAACTTTTCGAGCCCAAACATAAAAAAAGCCAAATCTGCTACCATCTTTAGAACTAGAGAATTGAATTTCAGTAAAAAGCTATAGCTGCTGTACACGTACCATATATCTTATGGGAATTGTGGCTAGGAAATGAACATAATATCGAGTGATGGATTCTATCCTCCGGTACACACGAGAAGTATGAGTGATCCGTCGAAGATGACGATAGAGTTAGCTACTCAAGCCGCTGGCATATCATTTTAATAATATATTCCAGTTCATTTAATGTAATCGGTGGTATTTATAATCTAATTCGACTTATATAGAGTGTACGCGGTTCTCTTTTGTTCGGCTTTTCTATATATGTGGGGCGGAAATCGTTGCTCGGTTAAAGTTATACAGTACGTAGATCCACGACGAGTTAAAAGTTTTCCCACCTATTATGCTTTGAAAGTTACCTACTTACCCTTTCATGGAGCCAACTCCTTAGAGACTAACCCTCACTTTTAGCCGAAAAACTTCTTTTAAATTTCCTTTGGCTACCCTCACTTTAACAGCTACTTTTTCTATTCTTTTTTTTTTTTTAACCCAAGTATATTTCTGTCTTTCGGGCTCGGATCCTCTCTGGATGGCGTTCTTATATACATATTAAATCACTCTAGCGTTTCCTCGCGGGCTTCTCGGAGCATTTTTTTGTATAGCCGGTGTGCGTTTTAATACCTGCGTCGTTTATGACTATTCCCGTTGGCAGTCTTTTCTTTTTCGTTATTAAAAGACACAAGTGGTAATTTGGAAAGTTGCTAAGGCTAATGGAAGTTAAGGGTTTGGCGATGGTGTTTTTTTTTCTGGTGTCTTCGCCGCCACGCCGCTCAGAGCCAAATAATTATACGAAATTTAATTAAAGTATTCGTGTTGTGAAAGTTTGTACGACGTTTGACTTCTTTCTGCGAGTGTAAGGGAATGGTATATGATGAAGGATGACGACGTATACTTTGGTACGCGTTTTTTCTTCCCCGCTATGTTTTTGAGGTGGTGATGAAGCGAGGGGGGGGGGGTCTCTCGTCCGTCGTGTACAAGAGCATTTATGGTTTTTTACGCTTTTAAGAAATTGTTGTCGAGTTTTGTTGGGATGAAGTTTTTCGCGGAAAAGGAATTAAAAACAAAGGAGGTATTTGAATTGTTTAAATTTGTATAGAAAACTGTGCTAAAGAGGGTTTTCCGGCAACTGAAACGGTGAGCGAGACGACCAACTTATATACTCGAGCGGTTGAAATAAATCGACGAGAAATTACTCAAAGTTTTATTATAATTTTTAAGCCGGTTTGGAAATTTATTCACGGGGATGGTTCGTTGACGTCGAATTTCAGGGTTAAATCGTCCGGTAGAAAAGTGGGGTCAAGTTGGAAGGTAAAAATGAGGCAGCATTAAATCGACCGTGTTGCTGGAGCAGTTAAAATTATGAAATGACTGATGAGCAGTTTGTATTGTTTGAGGTATTTTTGGTATCGATATATCAAGACGTAAGTCTGATTTCAATATTAAAATTCAATTTAGTTTTTTGTCCTTTTTAAGCTCATTTTGGGTTAATTTCTGGGCCTCTGGAATGGTCAGAAATGGTCAAATTCGATCTCATATTCAGGCTTTTTTCGAAATTTGAAAACTGTCTTGTGAAAAGAATTGTTTGGTAGGTTGATTTTCTGATTAAACTACTCAAAACGAAGCAGAAATATGATTTTCAACTATCCAAGTTAATTTTTGAATCCCCCCCCCCCCCATCAAAAAATATCAATTCATCAACCCGAAATCTCTGTTCAGATTTCAAATTTTTGAGAACCTATCAAAGTTTACAGAAACAAGTTCATTTTTTAAACATTCACTGCGATTATCACGAAAACTAAGCATGCTATGAAAAAAATTATCTGAATCAAAAAGAATGAAAATTTCATGATCTAAAATTTTAATTCTTATACTTTTTTTCATAGGAGGCTTCATCCGTGCAGAAAATTGACTTTAAAATAATTGTAGAGAAGAATCATTAAATACGTCGTTGATTTTTTTCGCGCTGTAAATCGTACCGAGAAAAATTGGTGGATATCAAATGGGGGGGGAGGGGTTGCCGAAAACAATTATTCACTGCTGCTCTTGCGACTTTTTTGATCTTGTAGAGAAATTTTGAAATATGGAGAAAGTCGAAATCTCGTTGGAGGCTTCGAAATGGCCAGAAAATTTAAAATTCGGTTCCTGGAGGTTGAAATTAGGCAGGGGCCTGCTTTTCTTCAATTTTACTGGAAAAATACTTGAGTTCAAAAATTCACTAAAAATGAACTTCACGACTGGAAATATAGTTGAAATCTCCAGCCATTGTCATGGTGTCTTGAGAACGTCATTTTTTTACTCTTTTGTTGTTATTTTCATTTCTTTTCGCCCTTTTGACCTTTTTATTCAAAGTTTTGGTTAGAAAAAAAATTAGTGAATGCTATTTCACGCAATCATTTTACAGAGCAATAGAAAAATAAAGGATTTTTAAACCAATCTATAAAAAGATGCCAATAAAAAATTTCTAGTCAAAAACATCTCATAAAAAATTAGCTGAATAAATTTTCAAATTTCCAGTTCACCTTAAAAAAAATTTGAAACTTGTACAACAATTTTTTTGAAAAAAAATATCAAAAAAATTGTGTGATTGAACAGAAAAAAATTGATTAAAAAAATTACTCACAAAGCCATAATTTGTGGAAAAAATATTTGCAGGTAAAAAATTTTAGTCAAAAAAATCTCATAAAAAATTTTCTGAAATTTTTTTTTTAAATTTCAAGTTTACTTTGAAAAAAATCCAAAAAAATCTAAAAAGTCCTATAACAATTTTTTGAAAAAAATTCTCAAAAAAATTTCTGTGATCATGAACTGAAAAAATTTGATTAAAAAAATCACCCACAAAACCATTTGTGGAAAAAATAAATGCTAATAAAAAATGTTCATTCAAAAACCTCTCATAAAAAAATGTTTGAACAATTTTTTCCAAATTTCCAGTTCATCTTGAAAAAAAATTCAAAAAGTTTTCAAAACTTCTATAAATTTTATTGAAAAAAATTATCAAAAAAATTTGTATGATTACGAATTAAAAAAAATTGATTAAAAAAACTACTTACAAAACTATTAATGTGAAAATTTTTCGAGAGAAAAAAATCTGTAACAAAGAAATATACTCTCAAAAAAATTTTTTTTTAAATTACCTGGAAAAAATTTGTTTAGAAAAATTGAAAAAAAATCCCGCATGACCTACAAAATTCTTGGGAAATTTTTTTTTTAAAGTTGAGAAATGTTATTTTTAAAAAATCGAAAAAAATTTTTTGGTTAAATTAGAACTTTTTGACGAAAATTCCTCAAAATGGATTTTTAAAGAAATTCTGAAAAAAAGATTGTAAAAGTCTATTTAAACAAATTATTATAACGGAATTAGTATTGAGCGATTGTCTATCGATTGATCAATGTGAAAAGTAATTGAAGAACGATTACGTTTGTAAGACATAAATTAAATGAAGGTGCGAATAATCCAAAAATTGATACGTTTGAACAAAAATATTTAATTGTAGTCGCGAAATTTGGAAATATTTGATTAATCAAAACCTCGATCATTTTCTCTGGGGATTAATTGATTAGTCCATTTATAAAAATAATCTGATTTGGCAATACTAAACGAATTACTCACTTGAATTTTTTAGAAGAAATTCGTTTAAATGATCGTTAGAGAAAAGAACATTTAAATTTCTCAAAATGTAACAGTCATAAAAAAATGGCCATTATTTGTCATTTTTTTGGCTAATTTTGTCATTAAAATCATTGTAAAATTCTATGTGAGAAGTGAAACTGAAATATTTAGAATTTTGATTGCGGTGGTTTTATAATAACTTGCTCTTTCTGACGATTCTCTTTCAAATCAGATCCGGACTGGAGAGGAAAATCAAAAGTATATCCAATTCATTCGATACTTCGCCATTTTCAAAGTCGATCAGATATAATTAAAATTCAAACCCGTATTCCCGAAAGTGAAAATCTGTAAAATAATAAAATTATGTCACATTTTCTCGGAAAAAACAACAAAGAATACGGAGTTGCCATTCGCAACGTAGGGTGCGAGAAAACAATCCCCAACAAGTGAAGCCCGCACCTCCGTTCAAAACACGAACCCCTGAAACGTTTCAAACCCCCCACAATAAAGATAGGTAAACCTTATACACAATAACACCCTCTTCTATTTATGCAATAAAAGTGCACTATAATTAAAAACCTTGACACGTCCAATTCCGCAAACAATAACGACTCGTTCGAATATTTAATTACAACAAAATCTGAATTTTACCCCAATAATTGGTAGAGAGAAAAAAAATCACTCAACCGTGTTCTTTTTGGACGTCTGCAATACAACTTATCCTACCAGTAAATACTTCCATATTACGTAATTAATAAGCATCTGTAAACAGAGAGAATACCTCGTGAACCTGCGTAACTGTAGCTTTAACTTTTTGAAAAACAAAAGACATCATGTGCTCGGATTGACATCAAAAGAAACTACATAGGTATAGAGGTATCTACATCGTACGCTGGGCACGCAAATGGAAAAACATACAACGACAAGGTAAACCATTGCTGCAGAAAAAAAAACCTCGACTTTGTCAATTTTCGTTCTCTGCGAGAAAAAATACAGTACCTACAACTTTTAAAATATCATTTTAATTGGTTACGTTAGTAGTGTAACTTTTTATAGGTACATTTTCTACATAACTAATAACAGACGACAGAAGCTTATTTCGTATTTGCTTTTTATTACTCGGGATGCTGCTGACGACGAGTTTGTGTGCTGGATTTTGTGTTGACTCGCCTTCTTTCTCGTCTTGCGATGAATATCGTGTAGGTATGATCTTTCGAAGCTACCCAAGTTTGACTTTTTCTCTTCTGTCGTCTATTCACGGTTACTTTTATGTTAGAAGCTATTTAGATTTCAAGTTTTCTCGATTCTCTTTGTCTGCGAGATGTTTTTGCGACGAAATCGTCATTCTTTGTGAGCTGGTTTCATTGTCCATACAAAACAACCAGAAATCACGTTGAGCATATGTTTTGTGGTGAAATTTTAACCACATTTCGAGCTGGTGTTTTTATATCGAGTTGAAACTTATATCTGTAGACTAGGACGGATTATTTTTCATTTTTTTTTTTTTTGGAAATTGAGTAACAGGGGATACATCAAAAGTTATGGGTGAACCTCAAATCAACCTAGTTGAAATTTCACTCCTCTGTTTCGAATTTCACCCCCTTCCAATTTCCCTTAAAATCTGGCCAGATTCAAAAAAAAATTGAAAAAATTAAAATTTGTTTGAAAAAGTTTTAATAAAAATTGCCTTGAGAGGAAAACTATTTTTGTTGCGATAGAAATGATTTCATTTTTGAATTATTTGAAACTTTCAAGTTGGATCACTTTCATTTCTATTCTTACAAGTATTCGACCCTTTATTTGACTACTTTTAAACTCATTCATTTACTTACTCCAAATTAACTTCTTGGAAGACTTTTTGATCTGATTTAGCAGTGTTGCCTACATACCGTAATAAAATTTTGACATTAGATTTTGTTTGGTCAAAAAAATTAACTGGTATGTAATTTAACCCATTAATAAGGTCGATGGTAATTGAAAATGAAAAAAATACAAACTTTGACTGCAAAAATCTCGAAAACTAAGCCCCTTAGAAAAAAAACTGACAGCTTTTAGGAGAAATAGAATTTCAAGCTCTACAATTTTCATCCCTTGCATTTTTTTCGTAGCACCCTTAGTTTGG
>FIZU01038720.1:0-14383 GCA_900064475.1 Pseudococcus longispinus
GCACTCGCGCGGTGATTCGTTGTCCTTGGCTGCAACCGAACATAGCTATGTACAACACATTACCCTACGCGTAGTTGATACAAACAGGTTGGACCAACGTGGTAACACTGCGTTGTAGTATGAAAACATGCATTGCGCGCGCATCCTTGGATGAAAGGGCAACTCATCATCAAACATCCCGAGCGAGTTAATAGAAGGGTGGTAAAAATACTTCATCTTTATACGCGATTTCGAACATGGTTATTTTAGAATCGGACACGAGCCGTAGATGGAAAAGGAAAAGGTACATACCTATACGACTCTTAATGTAATTTGAAAATTCGTACATGGAAATTAAAACGTCGCGTAGATAGTATTCCCTCACGCAATATTATTTTCGATATGCCTACAAGGAAAGTCTCGGATTAAGTTTAATTAGATTTATTCTTCATCCAGACTGGGATTTTTTCCAAGTTCAATTTCAGCTTTTGACGTTTTGTCCTCGGAAGTTCAAGTTTATCTGATTTATTTAATTGAATTTCCCTTTCGCCCGTGTAACGCTGGAAATACCATAAAACCAAACAATTAAACGTTGTTTCGAAAAATTGTTGTCAAATTTGGTCGACGGCATCATCAATCACGGAACGTGTAACGCAGTTTCCGTTTCAGCGCAGTTACAGGTGATAAAATAGAACAAAAGATTCGCGCAAATTGACATAATGATAATAAAAACACAACCATATAAAATATTCCGCAATACGACACCAAAAAATGTCATTATATTCTCGGCATCGAGTACCTACCGCCTTAACACCCACGTATTTTCTCGTTCCAACAAAAACTTATCCCAAGAGCGTGAAAAGAATTAAGGTCACAAATGATTCGAAATGGTACAAATGTATATGTGAGCATAGGGTGTGTCATAAGTGAGGTGCTTCCTTCAATCCGGCAAGTTAGTCAATCTGTTTCGAGTCCGAGTATGTATGTTTGCATACTTTTTGAGTCGCAGGGGCAATTTTTTTTTAATAAGTCTGCTGATGATTTTTTATATTCAGCTCTTGGTTTTAGAATTGGATCTAGGCAAAATAATAGGAAGCTGAAGTCTGTCCCTTTAATTAGAAAGTCAGTTGAAATATTTTAAATAAAGCTGGGATCTTCAGGCCTCGCCTGGAACTACCACATAATGCTTCTACATTTTATGTAAAGCCTAACAAATGTCTGATAAAATGTCTAAAAATCAAATTTTTACAACTCCTAAGTCAGATTCTCTTGAATTTTTCAAGCCCAAGAAGTCTAAACTCTGATAAAATGCCTAAAAGGCAGGTAATGAATTGCTTCGAAGTCAAAAATTAGTTTAAAATCTCAGCAAGTTCTAAATCTTTTCCAACTTTGAAAAATCAGCTAGCTCACCCTATAAACTTTTTCTAATACCCAGAAAGTCAGAATCTCTGAAATTTTCCAAAGTTCAAAAGTCAGGTTAATTTAGTCTAGTAGATATAGTGTCTGACTTTTGAAAACTCGGGCAATTTTTAAAAAAATTTAGGTGAAGGCTGTCTCATAAAATGTCTAAAAGTCAGCGTGATTTTTGAATTTTTTAAAGTTCAAAAAGTCGTTTGAAATCTGAAAAATTTTCTGAAAGTTCAAAAAGTATAATGTCTGACAATGTTTTTAAAAGTCAGCGTAATTTCTAAAATTTTTTCAGGTCGAAAAAGTTTGCCTGATAAAATTTCAGAAAGTTAGCATGATTTCTAAAATTTTTCAAGTTCAAAAAGTGTAATCCTGAAAGTTAGCATGATTTCAGAAAGGCTGTTTGACAAAATATCTAAATATCAGAATGATTTCTGAAATTTTTTTCCAAATTCAAAAATCTAATCTCTGACAAATTATCTGAAAGTCAGCATGATTTCTGAAAGGCTGTCTTGACAAAATTCCTAAAAATCAGCGTCATTTCTGAAACTTCTTTCCAAATTCAAAAATCTAATCTCTGACAAAATATCTGAACGTCGGCATGATTTCTGAAAGGCTATCTGAAGAAATGCCTAAAAATCAGCGAGATTTCTGAATTTTTTTCAAATTAAAAAATCTAATCTCTGATTAAATATCTGAAAGTCAGCGTGATTTCTGAAAGACTATCTGACGTAATGTCTAAAAATCAGGGCGATTTCTGAAAATTTCTTCCAAATTCAAAAAGTCTAACCTCGTGACAAAATATCTGAAAGTCAGTACGATTTCTAAAAGGTTGTCTGATGAAATGTCTAAAAATCAGCATGATTTCTGAAATTTTTTCCGAATTCAAAAATCTAATCTCTGACAAAATATTTGAAAGTCAGCATGATTTCAGAATGGCTGTCTGACAAAATGTCTAAAAATCAGCGAGATTTCTGAATTTTTTTCAAATTCAAAAAGCCTTATCTCTGGCAAAATATCTGAAAGTGAGCATGATTTCAGCGTGATTTCTGAAAGGCTGCCTGACAAAATGTCTAAAAATCCGGGTGATTTCTGAAAATTTTTTCCAAATTCAAAAAGTCTAACCTCTGATAAAATATCTGAAAGTCAGCATGATTTCTGAAAGGCTGCCTGATAAAATGTCTAAAAATCAGCATGATTTCTGAAATTTTTTTCGGAATTCAAAAAGTCTAATCTCTGACAAAATAACTGAAAGTCAACCTGATTTCCGAAAGGCTGTGACAAAATGTTTAAAAATCAGTGTGATGTGTGAATTTTTTTCAGAATTCAAAAAGTCTAATCTCTTACAAAATAACCGGAAGTTGCAATGATTTCTGATTTTATCTAAGTGTAAGTCCAAAAAGTCATTTGAAATCTGAAAATTTCTTTAATTCCAAAAAAATCTGACAAAATGTTTAAAAATCATCGTCGAGAAATTTCGTCGCAGAATTTCGTGCCGTTTTTCACTGATTAGGTCGTAGTTATAAAACATATCCTATGCTAAAAAAAACTTCAAATGAGCATATTTTTGTCCCTGCAACTCTAAAAGTAAGCAAACATGTATTTATACTTGTAGCCTGAGTGGTTAGCATTAAAAAAGCAGGGTAAGCATGTCTCTTTTTTTGAAAACGTCTTGACATACGATGTTTCCTTTAGTACAAAAGAAAATTTTGGGGAAGGCTGGCCACCGATAGAATTTTTTCATTTTCAGAACAGAGCTTTCCCACTTCAAGATAGAGAAAAAATTATAGAACAAAAAATGACTAATTTTCAACGTTCTATAACTTCTGTTTGAAAATTTTTTTCGTATCGTAAATTTAGCAATTTTTTTCACCTCTATGTCCGCAAAAAAATTACGTTAGCGTAAAAAATCTCAATACGACAAAACACTTCGAATTAAGAAGGGTCAATTGAGAAAGAAATGATACCAAACATACCCCCACTCCTTCATGTGCAGAAATAAAGGTGTTTCCACTCCTAAAACTCCCTCCTGCTCGCCCGGCCTTTCTCAAAAATTTTCTTTTGGTTCATACTAAAAGAAAAACCACATATGTTGTGTTCGAAATGATGTTGCTTCACATATGAAACACCCTGTAAAACTAGGTAGCAAAAAAGTTGGAGATTTTTTCGTAGGTTCGTACGTTCGCAACATTGTTTCAAATATAACAATTGCCATTCGTTTAAACGTGGTCACCAGTAAACCGAAACTGTAGAAAAATATATAAAATAACGTTAGAACGTCACCTTTATAATCTGATTAGTGAGCTCGTTATTCAGCCGGTGAATTACCAATACGAAAAGAAACAAAATCGATACAAATTTCGCAGGAAGTCGCCATTTACGTACCATAGGGGCTTTCTAATTAACATCATCAGTGTCGTAGAAAGAAAAATGCATCCAAAGTTGACTATATCCTATCCAAAGTACGAGTACAATTTATACGATCCACACAAACCGAATCGCGGTAAAATAGATAATAAATCGTCTCGCTTAAGACTATTGACATACGACAGCGACATAGTCATGTAAGACCATGTAGTACATTCGATCCTCGATACAAATACTCGAATCGATTACCACCCATTTTACCAACACTATACGAGAATAGAACACGAATTAAGAATTTCTTATTACGGACATTTTTCAGACTCTGATGCTAATTCGACGACCGCCTTTAATTCATTTCCACGCTGGTAATGAATTTGTTAAGCCTTCGGTAATTGTTTTGCAAAAGTGCTTTTAAGTTATCTTGGAAAAATACCCGTTCAATTTTCTTATAGCTACAATTCGATTCTTCTACCCTTTTTTTTTCATTTCTATTTTCTAAACATCGTTTTCACATCACGTTGAATCGTTACACAACTTTTTATCGAAACTTTTTTCCTACTTGCTCGATTAAATCATATTAAAGTACGAATGGAAACTGCGATTTTCATCAAAATCTCTAGAGATAATTATTATTCCGGTGGCAAAAAGTTACCGTAATGAAATTTGTATTCACTCGGAGTTTTAATATTTTATATTCTTTTATCGAGGTTAATTTTCTCATCATTCTACGCCGTTAACAAATTAAAGGGTCGGTAAGTTATATAAACTAAAAATAATTAACCCGAAGTCTACGTAACCCGGTACCGGCGGCTCGACCGCCAAAATCTAGCCCAAGAGTTTTTCAAATTATGCGCAAATTTTATACCAAATACCGAATAAAAATTCAACCACGAAGCCATCTATCTTGCCAAAAATCTAAAACACGTCTGCTATTCGTCAACAGAGAGACAAAACACGTGCGTTTCAGCCTTTTATCTTTTAATAAAATTGATACCTACATTACTAAAATACTCGTAGCAGGCTTCGCGAGAATATACGTTGTTCTCTTTTTTCATTTTTACCAAAAAAAAAAAATGGTGGATTTTGATTTGAACATTTAATATAAACTGGATAAGAGGTATTTTTTCATTACACATTTTAGATCAATTTTTCTTTCAAAACTGTTCAATCGTGGCTATAAAATTGGCTTTACATGAACATGGTGAAATATCAGCCTTTTTTTATCTCTTTAAAATTTTCGTTTTGTGGTAATACGAGATAAAATTTTTTTGAATTTTCAAAAAACTGGTAATAAAAATTGTTATCTAAAGTTCCAATCAAAATGAAAAAAAAAATGGATTATTTTAATCTATAAATATCATCTGAAGGTGATTTTTCTTCTTTAGCTCTTTTTCAAGGAGTGAGGATACGGGCACGTTTTAGGTGATTTTTCGCCTATTTCAACAATTCCAAAATATTTTCATTTTGAATTAAGCAATGTGGAAATGATATGAACATGTATGCTCTTTTTTACGACTATTTGGCACCAAGCCCCCTCCCCCACAGTAGTAGAAATTAAAAATTGACTATGAAGGGCTTCGTGAGCTATAATATGCTTATACTATCTGTATTCGAATGTATAATCAATTTTTTTTCTTTCAATTCATCGTGTACATTTATAGGGTGGTCCTTATTTTCGAGATTTTCGAAATTTTTTTGGGACGTCCTGTGAATTGGTTAAACATCTGGAAAAAATAATTCCTCATTTTTTAATTTTTCCAACTTCATTTAAGTGGTGCTGGTGCATCCTCCCCCATTTTTGAAAAAAATATAGGATGTAGAAAATGTAAAAATTATACATTTTAAAACAATGTTGAGCAAAATGGTCACAACGTACTTCCTTTTAGCCAACAAGACCATTTTCGATGATTTTTCATCTTTTCCCCTGTTTTATGGGGCATTAAAAAAATGCAACTTTTTAGCATTTTACAGGTTATTCGAAAAAAATCTGTCGAAAATTTGTAAAACAATTAATTAAAATGGTCTTAATACATCCTATTTCACCATAAAAAGAAATCAATTTTAGTTTTTCTTCATCATCATTGTCCCTTGAGAATGTTTCAAAAACCTTCAAAAAGTGAAGAAAATAATGAAAGATGGACGCTCCTGAAAAAGAAAGTGAAGAGGAAAAATTGTCAAGAACAGTTTTTCGAGTGAGAAAGTGTGATTCTTTTGATATTTTATTTACTCGTCACCAATTTATGGTCAAAATTGTCATTTTTTGGACAAACTTGTCATTCAAAAGTACAGATGGTCATTTCAGGGCAAAAACTGTTACTTTTGGTCAAAATCATAATTTTTTTGTAAAAAATACCAGTTTTGGTCAAAATTGTCATTTTTTGGTGAAAGTCATAAGTTTTGGTCATTTTTTATTTTCTAGTCCAAACTATCATTTTTTTGTAAAAATTGTCATCTATGGGTCAAATGATTTCAAAACAGAAATTGTCATAAAAATTATGATTTTGACCAAAAGTAACAGTTTTTGCCCTGAAATGACCATCTGTACTTTTGAATGACAAGTTTGTCCAAAAAATGACAATTTTGACCATAAATTGGTGACGAGTAAATAAAATATCAAAACAATCACACTTTCTCACTCGAAAAACTGTTCTTGACAATTTTTCCTCTTCACTTTCTTTTTCATTTTTGATCAAAAATTGTCACTTCACGGTAAAAATCGTTATTTTTGGTCAAAATTTTCATTTTTGGTCAAACTTGTCATTTTTCGTCAGAATTGTCAATTTTGGTCAAAATTGTCATTTCAAGGTAATGATATTGTTTGACAATATTCTCATTTTTTGGTCCAAACTGTATTTTTTTCAAAATTGTGATTTTTTAGGTCAAAATTGTCATTTTTGGTCAAAATTCTCATTTTTGGTCAAAATTCTCAGTTTTTAGTCAAAATTGTCATTTTTTGGTGAAAATCATAATTTTTGGTCATTTTTTATTTTCTAGTCCAAACTGTCATTTTTTGTCAAAATTGTCATCTATGGGTCAAATGATTTCAAAACAGAAATTGTCATTTCAAGGTAAAAGTGTCATTTTCTGTCAAAAACTTCGCTTTTCATCAATTGTTTTTTTCTTGTCCAAATTGTGAATTTTTGATCAAAAATTGTCATTTCACGGTAAAAATCGTCATTTTTGGTCAAAATTGTCATTTCAAGGTAAAAATTGATATTTTTTGACAATATGTTCTCATTTTTTGGTCCAAACTGTTATTTTTGTCAAAATTGTAATTTTTTAGATCCAAATTGTCATTTCAAGGTAAAAATTGATATTTTTTGACAATATATTCTCATTTTTTGGTCCAAACTGTTATTTTTGTCAAAATTGTAATTTTTTAGATTAAAATTGTCATTTTAAGGTAAAAATTGATATTTTTTGACAATATTCTCATTTTTTGGTCCAAACTGTTATTTTTTTCAAAATTGTAATTTTTGGTTAAAATTGTTGTTTTTTGTCAATTGTCATTTTTTTGTTCAACTTTGAGAATATTTTAGTCAAAATTGTCATTTCAAGGTGAAAATCATATTTTTGGCCATTTTAGGCTTTTTTAATCAACAGGGAGAATTATTACGGTATATTCAAACTCGAATGGATGAATAGATGGATTTTTTCAATTTTTTTTCGAATAAATGACATTTTTCAGTAGGTAGGTACCTACCTAATAAAAACAGAGGTAACGATGAAAAATCGTCGAAAATAGTGTAAAGGCCTTGCTGGGAAAAAGTACGTACAATCTGACCATTCTGCTCAAATTTGTTTTGAAATTTGAAATTTTCACATTTTTTACAATTTTTTTCAAGGGGGAGGGGGTGCAGCACCACTTGAAATGAAGTTGCAGAAAAATAAATAATAGGGAATTATTTTCTCCATATGTGTTACCAATTGACGGTGTTCCGAAAAAATTTCCAAAATAAGGATCACTCTAAAGTACCTAGGTACATAAACATCAAAAATTGAATTTTTTCATGCTGGCTGAAAAAAAAGGCAGTGGAAAAAAAATTGCTTGAAATAAAATAAATCAAATCACGTCCAAGAACACCCATTTCAATCAATTTCTTCAATATGAATACTTTCAAAGAGCACAAGAAAATTCTAAGAGGGATATGAGTATAGAAAGGCTCTTGTTTAATGTTTATTATATCCGATAAAAAATTTCAACAGCGCAATTTTCCTGATTTTTCTGCTTTCGTTCTCCAACATCATTTGTTTTTAGTGAAAAATCACGGTTCAAGTCCCTACGGAGGTATAAATAATATCCCTCGAATTTCAAAAAAAAAAGAAGGTGAAAGATTTAAAATTTTTCATTCCAATTGTTCAATGTAGTCTCTCTTGAAAAGAAAAGGCGTTGAAATTTTTTTTGCATCATCTTTTAAATGAGAAATGGAAGTTTCAAGGTGGCTTAAATTTTCACAAAAATGGCAACTTCATTAAAAATTGAAAAATGTTAAAAATTGCTCAGTTTTTCACAATAACTTTGAGAAATTTTCGGTATGGCTTTAAAGAAGAAATAACTCTGAAAAAATGCAAGGCCCCCTTCCTCATATGAGAAAGAGAAGGATAAACATTCCATTATTTCATGAAATAACGAGCGTTTTCCTTTGCAAGAGAAAAAGATATCAAAAATTTTGAACTAATTTCCTCTTGAAAAATTATTATATGAGATAATCAGAATTTCGAAAATTTTAAACAGTTCTTTTTCAACCTTTTGGAAAGAGCCAGCTCAAAGAACGTTACGTTCCATACCAGGAGGCTAAAATTATTTCAGCATTTTGTTTTCGAGATGGATAAAAGAGATTAAAACATAAAGTTTCGATTTTTCATAATTTTTTTCATTCTTATGGATTTTTGAGGTCCTCAAACCATTTTTATTGGGGCAGAATTTCCGAATTATTTTTTCATAAAAACCAATCAATTCGGAGACTAGGAGAGCAAAATTTCAAAATTTGAAAATAATATCCATTCTGGACCACGGTGCTGTCCATTTTATCCCATTTAATTGACCTCGTTTGGCCACACAAGGTTTCAGACCCGAATACCGATAATTACAATATGTTCGCATTGTACCTACGAATCGAATCTGAACAAATTTTGATACATTTAGAATACAAAACGACAAAATTATTAGTTTCAAGTAATCTAACCGAATCCTATCGAGTATTACATTTTAACCGAAATGAAACCCAACTACCATGAAGCGAACGAACGGTTCCGAGCACAGTCAATTATTTCGAGTACTTTTTGAAAAACTAATAAAAAGATGCAAACCGCGATAAACGTACGTATATAACCATCCCCAAATGGATTTTCAATTACCTTATCTGTATTCTTTGGCGAATTATACTCGTAGTAGATGTTTTTATTAATTTTTTTCTCAACGATGTATCATCGTACAGTAATATTTATCATTTATAAATGAAGCTATTGAAAGTGTCTCCGGTAATTTTCGACTGTCAAAATAAATAATAGGTTTATATTTTTTCATTGGTAAAAAGGGAAGACCTTTGATAACGTAACCGAATGTTTCCCCATACAGTCGAAGATCGCTCTCAGTCGGTGGCTTTTGCCCTATTATTAAACCGATCCAATCAACCGATTGATATAATTTTTAAGAACTCCGAGTAAAAGATACCCCTAAGTACGTAATTAACGATCACAAAAGATATTTTCGAAAAGCGTTCTAAAATTCGCACATGTCCGAATACCGATAATAGAATTTTCATTCGTGTGACAAGTTAAGACGTCATCTAATGTACGTATCGTTTCGAATTTCTCGCACACAATAACGACATGCCATTTCTTTAAAACTATCATTCTCAAAAGAAATGGAAACTTTTATTCGGCTTCGAGACGATGAATTTGAATACCGCTGGAAAAAGAATTAATATCGGTAGGGAAAAAAAGCCTCGAATAGAAGCCTAAGAGATACGCATCATTCGTAACACATGTCTCGAGTCATAGAAAACAGATGATGAAACGTATTGGCATTGACATAACCTACACGTCCATCATACCGAAGAAAACTTTCCATTTTTAAACGTATGGAAAAACTTGACCCACCGTTCGTCGAGCATTTTTCATTTATAATGTGTATCTACACTCTACAATACTTCAATACATTAAATGTTAATCTTCCAAGTCGTTCATCTTTTCTTTTCGTTACGTCGGCATGCGAATTCCTACCCTTTTCATGTAATTTTTTCGTCTTCGTATGAAATACTCGCTATTTTGAAGGAAAAAACCAGCCTAATTTTTTCATTTCGTAGAATGAACTGGAATTCGGTAATAGGTGGTTTCAGTGTGTCGATGATATTGAGTTAAGGGAGAATTACCCACCCAAGAGGAATTTTCATTTCTTCCAAATACCCTCATTCATTATACCCTACGAAGTATACAACTAGGTCTATATTTTAAAACGACAATTTTTTTTAAACGAAAAATTGAGCCGAATTTTTCTACCCCAACATATGTATACTTCAGATAAGACTTTCTCGTGAGAAAAAAAATGCCAACTTTGTGCAAAAGTTAGATGTCACTTTGCCATTGCTTAATGTTACGCTCAATGTAAACTTTTACGCAGTGATAAACGTAGCATCGTTGAAATGTACCTTAAAAATGACTTCCATTAGTGAAATGTTTACCTAATTTAACTCGAAAAATTCCAAATTAGTTAATTTACTTCTTTCTAAATCAATTATGTTGTAAAACATAGCATTTTCAAAGTTTAAACGAAAATTACCTTACAAACGGTAAGAAATATTTAATTTATTGTAATGCATTTAAAATTGCATTACTGCGGATCGAAAATTTTTTCCGAAGTTGAACAGGGACGGTACTTTGACCTCAAATAACGACTTGGTTTTAAAAAAAAACCGAGCCTTTGGGCTAAATTATTATTCGTATAACTTTGAAAAAATTTTAATTTAAATACTAACAATGTTTTAGGGTTCGTAGTTCACCAAGAAAAAAACTTCCGAATACTGGCGATACAATTCGTATGAAAGGTTCTGGTATGGTAAGGAGGTCAATTGCCTTCTGGTCGAATTTCAAATTTTTTTTCGGGGCTTCCGATTTTTTATGGTAAAATATAATTTTAGAGCTTATGCGGAATTCCTTACCTCATCATCTGGCGGCTGGATCCCCGAAATAGTGATTTTAAGCTAAAAAATGCTATCTCAGCGAGTTTCAGATCGATTTTCATCAAACTTGGTATGTGGGTACAAGTACTCAAGAGGGATGTTGTGAAATTTTTTCAGATTTTTGGGACCTCTATAATGATCTTGAAATCGACTTTGAAAACTTCAAATCACCACAGGGAGCATAATTTTAATGCGGACACGAAAAAATAATGTTTTCTTATTTTTCAGACCATTTTGCACGACTCAGAATTTTTCTGGTTTTTTCCAAGTGGGGGTCATACCTTGAGTTTCAAAAAACCGTTTTTTTTAGCCCGTTTCCTTCCTTAACTAGCTCATTTCTGGTCGGAAATTTTTTTTCTTGCAACATATCATCAACGACACCAAAATACACCATTAACCTACATTTAGATCAAATTCGTTCATTTTCCCCCTTTTTCCAATTTTCTTTTTAAATATCCGAACGACGCCATTTTGGAAACTTACAACCTCTTCCGAGATGAACTAGGGGCCTAAAAATCATGTCTGAACTTGTTTCAACAATTTGGAGGAACTTTAATTTTTTTCAATTCATTTCGCATAAAATTTTTCAAACTCAAAAATACTCAGTTCGTGAAAAAGAGCAAAAAAAATTTAAGTTTCTCCATATTTGTGAATTCTTTTAAAAAAAAAACTTTTGGAAAATAAATAAATTTTCCTATTTTTGGAATATTTTTTCACTGTCAATCCAATCATTTTTTTGAAAATCGTTCATCATATTTTCCTCATCCCCCCCCCAAATATTCAAGTTTTCCTCTAAACGCGAAAATCTTTTCAAACATAAATATGTTTCAGGGGTTTAGTTATTACACAATCAAAACAAACTACCCAACTTCCCCTTTACATCCCCCGTTAATACAAAACGAATACAAAACACAATACGAAAATCTCTCCAACTAGCACCATTCAACCCCCTCGCCACTTTCTCATCCAGCCTCATTTGCCTACAAAATATCTACATCCACATCCACAGCACTTCGTCCAGCTTCTCGTCGCGTCGACGAAATCAGCTACTACAAACGATATTATAAAATCACTTTCGCCTACTCCCCAGTTTAAAATTCCGATTCGTCGTTTCGTTATCATCGAACGCTAATAAAATTAAATGAGTTTGATTAAAATCCTCTGTCGAGCTATATCCTCTCGCACACGCGCTACTTTATCGTATAAAACCTCGCGAGGGGTTCGGGAATGCGACATAATTTCATAAAAGATGGCATACGCCGCATCTCTGCCCCCTCTCCCCCTCATCCCAGCTTCATCAAGGGTTCGGTTCGGCAGCGCCGTAGTATTCCATTGCCAACACATGCACCAAATTCGCGTCCCTTCAGATAGTGAAAATATTTCACCGGAATCATTATTTACGTACGCGCGACGTATTTTTCCATTTTGTTTTTGAAAATGTTAAAAGCTTTTTAGAAATGTGGGTAAGCGCTTCGGCTTCGTCTGCTTCTTATGGTGTATAACTGAAATATGATACGAAAAACTTTCAAAGGTGTAATTCGGAGAGCAATTTTTAAACTCGACGCGCGTCGAGGTAAGACATTAAAAAGCTATCAGTTTTTTCCCAAGTGCTCAGATCATCATACGGAGGAATGTTCCCAAGGGATACATCACAGGTCTGCAACGTACAAAGGTGTACCGAACGTGTAGTTTTTATAATATAGGTATTTGGTTAAACTTGTTTTCCTCTCTTTTTTTCCTCATAGTCTTCTTCTTAGGTATTCTTGCGCTGTGTGTTGCGTTTTTTTTTCTTACTCTCTCGCTTACTTCTCATCTTCGGCGTGCTTCTTTTTCACCTTTTTTTTTCCTTCTCGCTTCTAGATACTCTGTACCAAGGCATACACATTCACCTTTAAAATATCTATTTCAATTTTCCATTCTTAATATTTTTTCGCGCGCGAAAATACTCTCTATATACTTTTTACTTTTTCAATTTGCCATATTCTTATTATCTCGCGATTCGATGCTTTTCATTTACCGCCATCATATCTACCCCTTTTCCCTCTGCCCTTCCTTCGCTTCTTTTCTTTAGCTCCTGCACAGCACATCTAATGCCAAATGAAAATTCCTTCACATCGTCTGAATTTTTCCTCCATCTCTTATCCTCATATAGACTTTTCGTCAACACCGAAAATATACACGCAGCTAGATAATATATTCCGACAAATACGTATAAGCCATCCACACATATCCTAAAACCTCGTACCCTCGAGCTAAATCCGACCCAATATTATTCCAAGTTTTTGGCTCGCTTAAAAAGGAAATCTTTTTTTTCGACGTCTGTGCATGCATTCGCTGTGCAAAAACCGAAAAGCGAAAGAAAAAACTTTATACATATAGAAAGTGGAAACGGAAATGACTCAATTATATGATACGTTAAACATTCATGAAATATCTGTAATATTTTAGCCTTACGTATATGCAACAATATTAAATAATTTCATTTATAAATTATTCATATAAAACTATTTTATTGTTTTTTTTTCTTCTTATATGCTAGGGATGCTGGCTTGGAAAGTCGAGAGAGCTATTACCAAAGTAGAAAATTCTCATCGGAAGAAATTTTTTTTTCGAAAAAAAAATTGTGCTTACCGACTAGAACTGAAACGTTGTTACGAGACTTTTATTTCTTTTGAAATATTATACCATTGTACCTAGATATACGAGTATACGTAAGTGAAGTATATGGCAGGGTGTTTCATCTTGACTCTTTTCATTTTTTTGTATATTACAAGACTCGTTGTCGTTGTGTTATACAAATGGGCAATTTTTCTTCCGCTAGCAAATTTTTTTCCAGAGAGAATTTTTTTTCGGTACGAAAAATCTCATTTCGGCTCAATTTATGGAGCTGCGTTTATCGTAAAATGAAAATGTACTAACGTGTACCATATCACATACGTTATTATGAGTCATAAATTGCTAAATGAAATTCTCACTTTGGCCTTGACCTGTTGAAAAAAAGTTGATTTACGTGATATTATACTGGGTGTGTTGATCGCAGTAGGATGCCTTCGGTTTAAAGATAAGGCAACCTGAACTACATAAGTGTAAACGAGATTGTAAACTTGGAGACTTGAAAAGGAAAAGTTACACATTTGACATGCGATTCTTTGGCAAAATTAGGCAATATTGCACAAGCCCTAAATTTTGTTGATTTTTTTTCAAAATTGGGGGGGCTTGTGAGGCTTGGGGAGGGTCCTATCAAAAAATTAAAGCGATATTCGAACTCGGCGCTATAAAAAACATGACAAACAATATGCCACATAACTTTTTTGATTTTGTTGTTTTTTTTCAAAATTTGAGGTGTTGTGGGGGGCTTGGGAAGGGTCCTATCAAAAAATTAAGGCGATATTCGGACTCAGCGCTATCAAAAATGTAACAAACGATATGCTACACGTTTTTTTTGTTTT
>FIZU01038722.1:0-14185 GCA_900064475.1 Pseudococcus longispinus
GATCGGAATTAAAAATTCATGAAAAAACGACAATAAAAGGGGTGTGGAGCGCAAACGGAAGGGGGTAGGGGTCCAAAACTTTGTCAAAAATTTTTTCTAGTCAAGGCACACCACCTGTGGTATATAGGAGCCCAAAAGCGTTGGGGGCCGATATCACCTCTTATCCGGCCAAACCCTTTTTGATTAGTTATGTTACCTACGTACCTATTCATATTATTAACTCTTTTGTGCCCGGAAGAGATCCCATGGATGAAATTTGAAAATTTTCATTGCATCATGTTAGACTGAAGTCAAGTCAGTGCATGACGTAATTTTCACCAGCGGAAATCAAAGTTTCATACAGAAAATAGAATCAAAATTAAATTTATCTACTTTCATTTTCCTAAAGTGAGATTTACTACAAATTGAAGAAAAATCCAATTAACGTACTCACCTTTACAAAAACAGATGTAATACAAAAATTTCAATTTCATCCCCCTCCAATTTTTTATGGCTAAAAATTTGAAAAGAAATGAGTTGAAATTTCGAGTTCATTTTTCAGATATTTTAGAGTCTCCAATGGCCCAAAATTAAAAATTTTCAAACTCACAAACTTAAAAATAAAATAAAATTTTCGACTTAGAGTAAAAATATGCTCAAAAAATCAGCTTTCAAAATCTTTCAGACTTTCAACAACAATTTTTGGGAAAATGATGTAAGTAGGTACCTACATACATAATATTATATTTGTATGTATTTGAAAGAATTGGTAAAATCTTGTCAAATCTTTCTTTGTACACTATTTTAAAACTATTTTTGAGGAATAATTTTCATTCGTTGCATTTTTCGAACAAGAATAGGATATGCGTATAATTTGGCTCGACAGCAATTCTTGAAAAAATCTCACACCTTAGCAATCATTCCTCGAAATTTTATCTTTGATTCTCGTATTGAGATCGAGGCAGGGATGAAAATTTTTCATTTGCAAGAAACTTTCAGAGTGTAGTGGAACGAAAAAGTTCCATCCATCATTGTTTTTGTAATTTTTCAAAAAATATTGGTTAATCTTAAAAGCAGATTTCCTGTGCGAATTTTCAGTTTAAATTGAAAATTTTCTTATACATTTTTTTTTTATTTAATTGTTTTTTAATTTTGGGTTATTTGAAGCTCTAAAATGTCTGAGTTACAAACTCAAAATTTCAACTCCCCTTTAAAAAAAATATTGGAGAGGGAACAAATTGAAATTGTTTCACTACAATTCTTTCTGTTTTGAAGGTGAGTAATTGAGCACAATTATTTTTCAATTTATTGCAAATCTCGCATGGAAAATGAAAGTAGGTCCTATGTAAAATTTGAATTTTCACTGGTGAAAATGAACTCCTGCACTAACTTTTCAGTCTACAAGGTGCAGCGAAAATCATATGCGGAACTGGACATTATTCACAGAGGGGGGAGGGGCTGAACTTGTTGAAGCAGGGGGAAGGGGCAAAAAAATTGAAATTTCAAAAATGAAAAGGGAGTAGGAAGAAATCAACATGACAATCTATGAAACAGCCAAAATCTTTCGCGAGGGCGAAAATTTTTGCAAAAAAATACGTTTTTAAGCTGAAATTTCATATTTTTCCCCAACATTTCAGTTGTCAAAGGGGGCTAATTTAAGTATAAATTAATTTTCTTATGCTTTAAATTTCGCTTGGGGGGGTGCTAATTCCTCGTCAGAAGGGCTAAGCCCCCCTGGCCCCTTTATGGCGAAAACATATAGATTGCATCTATCATATCTCTTCTGGGCACAAAAGAGTTAAACAGAATTGCTGCAATCTTCGAAATAAATTCAAAATTTTTTCCTCTTTATTTGATATTTTAGCTTTTTTTTATAAAATACACAGATTTTTTATATCACTTTACTTTCAAAAATAAAAAATGTCAAATTTTTCAAGTTTCTTATGCCTGCTTTGAAAAGTTTAATTTTGATTCAACAGAAAAATATTATCAAAATTTTGATTTTCCATTTTGGAATTAAAAATACGATTTTATTCAAAAACGAAAAACGAGTCATGAATACGAATTGAATTCGGCATCATTGGGGAGAGGGGGGATGAAAACTGAAAATTTTCCACTCAAACGAAATTTTTCTCGATTTCTTCCGACAAAAAAAATGAAGTTTTTTCTGGTTTTTTGACTCATATTTTCCTTTTTTTAAAATTGCTGCGGTTATTACTTCCGCAAAATTTCCTACTTAAACATACTCGTAATGTCTCTGATTGAAAGAAGAACTTTATTATGGAGGTTCAAACTTCCGTTCTACCCCCCCCCCCCCCCCTCTGGTTCGATCCAGCTTTAATTTTTTGGGTGATGACATATCATTATTTATACTTCTTGATCTTCTTGATTTCGAATAATCTCACTTTTATAAAATTGGATTTTTTGATCACAATGACGTCATAAATAAGTAAGAAAATTACAAGAAATCAAAAATTGATCACCTCATTTGAAAGCTTATCCTATCTTAATATTTTTGAAGTTGATAGAATTATGAAATCTGATTCGTCAAACGTTACTTTTATGTCATGACTTATGAGTATAATTCTTGTGCCTAATTATTCCAAAATAATATTTGCCGGTTGCCTCTGGGAGGAGTGAAGGGTAAAAGAAAACAATCGATGAAAAATATTAAATCCGTGGAATAAAAAAATTTGTATTGAAAGATTTCTGATGGGGCAACAAAAATTTACTTGAATAATTTTTTTCCAAACTTCCAAAAATGGGAGAAGACCATTTTTTGTACGTACGGTCTATGAATAAAATTATGATTATTAGGTCTTGGCACCTACTAAATACCCAACCTACAAATTTTTGCAATTTAGTAAACACAAAGTTGATGTCGATACCCATACTTATAACACATTATGGTTTCGATGGTACCTATATTTGTATTCTGAAAAACTCCCATTCCCAACAGATATTATGACCACATTAAACGTAACTTCCAAACACTTGCTAAATATCCCACCATCAAACACTCTCAATTTCGCAACCAAATACCAATTCTAAGAAAAAAAACAGAAAAAAACCAACAAATAACCATCAAAGTATTCGCTACAACAACGTAAACGATAATTTCAACAATCTAAATACCGCACATTCGAACGGAAAGATTATATCTTCCGAAACTCACTCAGCCACTTAACCAAAACCGGAAAAAAAGCATAACTGACGTAATTAAAGTAAATGCATTCGAGTCTATAATTAGAGAAAAAAAAAAAAGGAGGCATCGAATGCATTTAATTGTGTAAACCAATCATTAGTATACTCGACGATTGCCTACGCTAATTTCCTTGTGGGATGTACACGACAGTGGCGGCGCTTACGTTCGCCGCAGATACGAGTACCACAAGATTCCTTCGGTAAAGGTTTCTCTCACTTTAAGAGATACTGTTAAATATAATAATTAACGTAGTGTACAATTGCTAAATTGACACGAACGTCGAGATAAACGATGAGGAGACGCGACAGGAACATGAAGAGAAGAGGTATTGGATGGATAAATCGTTGTCATAACTAGCAATGTGTGTAATTGTGTTTTATAGCATGTTTCAATACATATAGATGCCATGCCACCTTTAGGTATCTGTGGATATGTATTAGATGTATCATATTATACTTACTCGAGTAATTAATCGACTCGAATGAGATTCCGGATTAATGACAAATCACAATGTTTTTTTTTTGATGCCACAGGTTCTAGGCGGGACGAGTGTTATGAACGGTATGATGTACATTCGAGGCAGCAAGTTAGACTACGATAATTGGGCCAAACAGGGCAACTACGGCTGGAGCTACCAAGAAGTGCTCCCTTACTTCTTGAAATCTGAAGACAATCTGCAACCGAATCTAATGGATCCAGGATTCCACGGTGTAGGAGGTCCTCTAACCGTAACCCAGTTCCCGTACCATCCTCCACTATCCCACGCCCTCGTCCAAGCCGGAATAGAATTAGGTTACCCGAACATCGATCTCAATGGTAAATTCCACACCGGATTCGCTATCGCTCAAACCACCTCGAGAAACGGATCCAGATTGAGTTCAGCCAAAGCGTTCCTTCGTCCTGCCAAAGACAGACCCAATTTACACGTTTTGCTCAACACCACAGCCACCAAAGTACTCATTGATCCTAAGACCAAATCTGCCTACGGTGTCGAAATGATCGTCAACGGATACACTCAAAGAGTTCTGGCTAAAAACGAAGTAATCATTAGTGGCGGAGCTGTCAACAGTCCTCAGCTTCTTTTGCTCTCCGGAGTCGGCCCCAAAGATGATTTACGTCAAGTTAACGTACCCTTAGTCCATCATTTACCAGGAGTTGGTCGTAATCTCCATAACCACGTGGCATTCTTTGTGAAATTCTTAATCAATGATTCCTCAACCGCACCATTGAATTGGGCTACGGCCATGGAATACCTTTTGTTCCGCGATGGTCTCATGTCTGGTACTGGTATCTCGGAAGTTACCGGGTTTGTCAACACCAAGTTGAACAATCCTACCATGGATCATCCTGATGTTCAATACTTCTTCGGTGGTTACCTGGCGAACTGCGCTAAAACTGGGCAAGTCGGTGAGAAGATCCCTGATTCTGGGGAATCCGGATTACGAGGCATCGATATTATTCCAGCTGTATTGCATCCCAAGAGCAGAGGATATCTCAAGTTGAAAGACAACAATCCTTTATCTCATCCTTTGATCTACCCTAAATACCTGACTCATCCCGATGATGTAACCAGACTAGTAGAAGGTATTAAAATCGCCATCCAATTGACCGAAACGAACGCTTTGAAGAAATACGGTTTCCAATTGGATAAGAAACCGGTGAAAGGCTGCGAAAACCTGACTTTCGGCTGTGATTCGTATTGGGAATGTGCTGTCAGAAGATTAACCGGTCCAGAGAACCATCAAGCGGGTAGTTGCCGTATGGGACCTGCTGGAGATCCAGGAGCAGTCGTCGATCCCGAATTGAAAGTCCACGGTATTGATAAACTGAGAGTAATCGATGCTTCGATCATGCCTGCCGTTACTTCCGGTAATACCAACGCCCCCGTTATTATGATAGCCGAAAAGGGAGCAGATATGATAAAACGAAGATGGATCGGACGAAAAGTACCATTCAGTAAGTGGTAGAGATTTTTTAGTTGCTCGATGAGTCGGTGTAATCACCTGTGTAATCAAATGGTAATATGAATTTTCATGTGAACCATCATTACAAAAACGTGTACTTCATTATAACTCTTCGACATCCACCTCACCTGTGTCTGTGTGTACGTACGAAAATTAACCAACTTATTACTACTTGTGTTAACACTACAGTCAATGCCGAAAGTGACTTTATCAATTCGTTACTTCTATACACGTAACTTACGTACAGTTTCACTGTGTCAAGATGTACCTACATAGACGCAAACCTACCTACCTACTTGATAACACTGTCACGCGGACGCGTTATTCTCAAGTAACTATACGTCCAAGTATATGACTTTATTACAATAGCGAAATCGATTTTATTCTTTCCATTTGTAAATATTAAACAATAAGATGTACTTATTTATTCTATTTTAATTTTTCTTCCTTTTTTTTTTTGCTTTTTAATTTATAGCTTTATTTATCAAAAGATAGATAGAGGTAATTTTAATCGTCTCGTAAACTTTCTAATGGCGATTATTTTACGACTAATTAACAATTTTAGGGGATTTCCTTCTTTTTTTATGATGTATCGTTAAATTTTTCCAAATTATGGAGTCATTCGTCAAAATCGAATAAGAGCCGGCTTTGTTCGCCGTTCGACGAGCCAAACGTATGCCCATTAATTATCCTAACGTCGAACGTCGCGACGTTTTATCACTTTTTACGAGTTTAGGTACCATCTAAAAATTCTTCTATGTTAAACCCGCGAAGAAATTTGCTGTAAAAATTTGTATCATGATTTGATTTTTTTTTCAAGGTTGAATGTGGTGTTTGAACGTTTTAAAAATTGATCAGTAAAATTAATTGAAAATTGGTTCGTGTACTTGAGAAGTTGCCTAT
Organism: Pseudococcus longispinus; assembly: GCA_900064475.1. Classification (NCBI taxonomy): domain Eukaryota; kingdom Metazoa; phylum Arthropoda; class Insecta; order Hemiptera; family Pseudococcidae; genus Pseudococcus; species Pseudococcus longispinus. Next base: position 6,052 of record FIZU01038722.1, read on the forward strand.
AATTTTGACCAACGTGTAGGTCTAGGTAGAGGTACATGTATATCATCCTAATAAACTTCATAATTAATACACCCACTTTAATCATACTTATAGGTATGTATAATTTTGGTTTGTAGATTTTTCCAAATTATTTTCGCGAAATAATTTATGCACGTACATGAAACTTGTCTTGAATAGGCAAGAGATAGGTAGAAGTACCGATCAATTTTGAATTATGAAAAATTAAAATCTTCTAACGTGGAATCTAAAAGTTAACATGTGCTAGAAACAGGTTTCTTTTCTCCCATATCCATTGCCTCAAGTTCACTATAAATTCTATTATAAGAATATTTTTCAATTTTTGACGTCATCTTCGGATGGGTATTTCTATTCTACGTTGTAGGTTAATTAATGAGGGGAAAAATTTAACTGAAAGGAAGAGAAGAAAAAATAATTTAAAAAAAATTGTACGTGATGAAAATCTTTTGAATCTAAAATTCTTAAGAGAAGTTCTTTAACAATACAACTCAGTAGATCAAATTTTCCCAACGTTCAGAATCTATTCTTTAGAGTGATTTCCCCCCTCTCCTCCAGTCATCAAAATTATTATTACCATTTACCTGTTAAAGATAGTGAATTTTCTAGTCCTTCGAGAGGACGAGTAGGTGAAGGGGTGAAAGGATTCCTACTAAACATCAAGAACAAAATCGGGCTAAACAGAGGGGAAGTCAAGGGGTACATTGTCTTTTCAAAAATAACCAAATGTGACCCAAAAAGGACCTAGTGTGTGAAAATTCAATTTTTTCACTTTTTTAGTGTTTTGTGAGTGTTAATTTTCATGATCTGCATATCTCATGAAAATAATACTCAAAAATTCTAAGAAATGAATATTTCTACCCTGTACGAAAAAAGGAACCTAGTAAAGATCTCATTACATTGGTATGTCTATCTTTAAAATTGAAGGAGTTATTGCAACAAGAAACTCCTGTGTAAAATATTGCTTACCTAAAATTATTACGGTGCCCTGGTGAGACATAAAAATTGCATAATTCCTTCAAAACAAAGCATGAAACATGTGTAATCTTTTCGAGAAGGAAAAAAAAAGTTATGAAAAATTTGCCTATCTTCAAAAATGGAAGCACTACGGAGCCTAAAACTTCGAAAATGCTCATTTTCGAATCATTGTCGCGCCTTCATTTTCAAAATTAGACAAATTTTTCACCCAACTTTTTTTGTTCATCTCAAAAAGTTACATCTTGTTTTATGAATTGTTTTAACGGAATTATGCAATTTGTGTAAACCACTCCCCCTTCAAAATCGAGTTAGGCACTTTTCGCGCAAAAAATATTTTTCCAAGTTGAAAATTGAATTTTTGGCAGGGGTTCAAAAAATACGGAATTTTTAAAATGATACGATTTATTTTTTCTAAAAGTGGAATGTTCTTTTTTTCAACATTTTTTCATTTTTTTTCTTCATTTTTTATCCAAACTTCAAAATTGACTTTTTGGCAGAGGTTCGAAAAATGCGGTATTTTCTAAGGTAATACATTTTCCAAAATTTGTTGACATCAATTTTTTAAATAATTTTTTGCACACTTTCTTGTTAAAAAAAATCAAATTAAAAATTGATTTTGGCAGGGGTGTGAAAAATACAGATTTTTTCATGTTGATTTTTAAAAATTTGTTGACAATTAATTTTGAAATATTTTTTCTAAACAATTCAAAATTTAACACTCATTTTTTAACATTTTTTTCGAGCAATCGGGGCAAATAATCTTTCGATGTTCTTGCACGCAGCGAAAAATAAAATCAACTTTAAAAATTCCGTATTTTTTGCACCCCCGCCGAAATCAATTTTCAATTTGATTTTTTATTAACAAGAAAGTGTGAAAAAAAATGATTAAAAAATTAATGTTGACAAATTTTGGAAAATGCTTTACTAAAAAAAATCTCACATTTTTCGAACCCCTGTCAAAAAAATTTTGAATTTGAATTTTTTTTAACAAAAAAGTTGGGAAAAAATTATTAAAAAAATCAATGTCAACAAATTTCGGAAAATGCATTACTTTGCAGGAAAATCACACATTTTTCGAACCCCTGCCAAAAATTAAATTTCGAAGTTTGGATTAAAAAAGTGAAGAAAATGATGAAAAATGTTGAAAAAAATAACATTCTACGTTTAGAAAAAATAAATCATATCATTTTAAAAATTCCATATTTTTTGAACCCCTGCCAAAAGATCAATTTTCAACTCGGAACAAAAATTTTACGCCAATTTAATTTTGTTTAAAAAATCTAAAAAAATTCTGAGATTAGTTTTAGGCGATGGAGAAGAAATCTAGGGGATATCTGAAACATTACTTTTCTTAGCAAATAATTTCTTCAGGCAACTAAATCCAAAACTATACCTATTCCTCTTTTCATACAATTATCAACTGCTCATCCTGGCCTGACATGCATCTGATTGTTCATCAAACTCCAGCGGTTCAATTCGATTAATCTTTTCACGGTCAAAAAAACTCAAACCACGTGGAATATTTTTATTTTTTACCCATTCATCCAATACAGAGACGCTGAAGAGAAATGAAATGTGACGTTTGTCAATATTTACGGTCGTGGTATTTAATACGATTGTACGACTATTGCGTACGATCTGTTTTGCTGTAGGTTTCTTCACTCTGAAATGTCAATCATCCTGTATAAAAACTTACAGATGACGTTTTTTTTCCATCTTGAACTGAACCGGAAACAATCGTTTTGTTTTTTTCGTGTATTTTACCTACCGCTATAGGCTTATTTTCACACGTATGACCGTGGCGGCGATACTTGTATTTATTAGAAAAGGCAAATGTTTTCTCTATAAATTGTTTTAATTTGATTATCGAGAGTACCGTTCCCCAGATATCTATATGTACCTGGTACCTAGTTGAATATCGTTCATTCAACGACGATACAATACGATTGTACTGATACTTGATAATATAACCATCATCAATACTGCACAAGTACTTAAACTTACCTATACATTGCTATTGACAACAGATGTATTTTCTGCGATATGCACATCATCATTTTAATTAAAATAACCACCATAGACATGTTCCAATTCAGACTTACCTGTTACCTACCTACATTTATAACATCAATCACGAACACATCAATACCGCACCATCTTACACGAGGTTTTACAATGGGTCATTTTTATATTCTTCTTTTTTTTTTAGATCATTATACGATCCGAATCGTGTAATGGTATTCTTATAAAACAGACAATTATTACCACGTTGATTACATTGTAAAAGTCAAGATGCATCCGAGATTTCCGCCTTTCATTTATCATTTACTTACCCTTTTTTATTATTTTCATTTATGTTTTTCAGACGAGAAAAATCAAGCTCAAAAGAGGAATGCGCGCACAAGCCATTAACACGTACCAAAGATTTTGAGTTTATTTAGATAAATTAGCCATTGCGATATGTTTCCACACGATTGGAACTTTATCCTCATGTATTTTTCATTTTGTACGAGATTTTTTTTTCCTGATCATTTTTATCATGTTTTCGTAAATTATATATGTATTTTTTAAGTTGTTAATTTAAATCATGTATATAGAAAACTCGTGTGTGTAATTTAATAATTTTTATAATTAGAGATGAAATCAAAATATTTTATTGTGTAATTTTTAAATAAAGAAATTTTTCAATGAGCTCGAATTTCTGATTATGAGATCGGGTGGATCTTTTGAGGCCATTTTTTTTAAAAGAATAAAAAATATTTTTGATTAATTGCGAAATTATATTTAAATAAATTACAAAATAGTGATAGACGGATACAGGATAATAGAAAATAAACAATAAAATACGTTTTAAAAGTAAGTACTCACATACTTATGAACTAGACGACGAAGAAGATCCTGAGGATGAAGTAGACGATGGCCAGAATCCACTAGGTGGCTGGAAACCCTGAGGTGGTTGAAAACCTTGAGGTGGTTGGAATCCCTGCGGGGCTTGGAAACCTTGCGGGGCATATCCGGAGTAAGCGGATTCGAATTGTTTTCTACATTTTTCATAAGATTGGAACTGGTTCGAGTACTGGGAGAATTGATTGCTGTATTGTTCCCAAGGGGCAGCGCTGTTTTCAGCTTTGGTACCGGTGGCTCCGGTGCTAGTAGCGGAGGAGCTTGAGCTCGACGAGGAGGAAGAACTGGAGGGTATGAAGGAGCTTTGGGACATGCAGTCTCTCATGTAGCCTTGGTAGTTGGGCACTTGGTAGTTGGGCACTTGGTATTGGGATTGCGAGTCTTCCATGGTATCGGATTGGATGGCGTTGTTCGATGCACTAGATTGGCCTTGGAGGTTGAAGTAATCCAGAGCTGATGGGTTTTCTTTCAAGTATTCTTGGAATTTTTCGTTGTTGAAGTATTGGGTGAAGTCGAAACCGGATGGACCGTCGGCTCTGTGTTGGATTTTTGGCAGGGCTGTGAAAAAGTGGAGATTGGTTAAATTTTTTGGATGAAATGAGGTGTGAAATTAGGTATTAGAGAAGTTGGCTTACCCATAGCGTGAGCTAGCAGCGTTAAGGTTACAAGTTTTCCAAAAACGGCCATTTTTTTTGAAGAACTGAAACAAAAAAAATAGATTTTACAAGATGTTTGAAAAAATTCACAATAATTTTGTAGTTTCTAACTTTTGATTTAAAAAAAAAAAAAAAACAGAAATAATTTTACTATTGAAACTTGAAAACGATTAATTTCTTAGAAACTCTAAAATATCTAAATAAAAAAAAAACTCAACAGTCGAGAAGAAAATCACAAAAACTTACTTATTTGACTGTTTTTCCAAAGAAACAATTGAACTGACTGATTTTCGTAGTGCCAATACTTCGTATTTATACGAAAAAAATACCCCAACTAAAATTTTCGAACACATTAGCCTATCGAAAAAGAAGATATGAAAATTAAAGCTCGCTTCCTTTATTTTATCAACTTGGCTAAAAACAAATTGTATAATCCAGAAAAAATCACTCGGCTGAGTAATAATCATTCATTATTCATTACTGCGTTGCATCGTTCATGATAAAGTAATATTGAAGTACTTAAGTTCGTACACGAAGGATTTACATTTTTATCATAGGAAACAATTTCCATAACGAAATTCTCACGAATAGTCCATTTACGAGCCGACTCTATCGTATTTTACAATTGTTAAAATAAGGGTAATGACACATTCCATTTAATGTCTACGACTACGTAATCCGATACCGATTTCATGAATTTTTTTAAAACCGTCATGCACCTTGTTTCTCGAACCACGATTCTGACATAAGTTAATGTCAAAAAAATGAAGGTTTGCTTTGAAGTTGTTTTAATATTTTTAATTATCGGTGAGTAAACTTGTTGACATTTCATTAATCTAAAAGAATGGTGTAAAAATAGGTACGTACCTAGATCATTTAAAAAAAAAAGAAAAAAAAACTTTACAATTGGAATATGTTGCTAAATTAAAATCTCATAAAACAAATTTATTTATTTTTTTTATTAATTTAATCAAATTTCTTATCTTTCTTTAGCTACAGTTTACTGACCTTTATGCGAATCAATATACCTATGAGACAGGTACAATGAAATAAAAAAACTCAACATTGTAATACGAATCTCTTTAAAAACAGAATCCAAAACAACATATTACAGTTAAACAAAAAAGTATCTAATGTCACGGTTAAAGAATTCGATTGTCATATTTCTTTTGGTAAACGAATATAGCACTATGACTTAATTATGTGTTCTACGAATGTTGGCAATTTTTAATTTATATTATGTAATAGACTGGGGTACCTAGCTACCCACCTACGCTCTCGTATATCGATTCGTACGTCCATTTTCCATTAAATTTTCACGCTTCGTTATGGTATAGCTATAGATATTAAATTTTTTCATAATTTTTCGAATCATTAAACATTCTGCTTAAGATACCATTCAGCTCGAATGTCTAATTTTCAGAAAAATTCAAAACCGATGCATTCATCGCGAGCGATTCGACGAACGTACGAAATTTGCAAGTAAGTTTACTTTTTATTTTGATCAAAATATCGAACCTCGATCACATTCGCATCTTTAAAATATTTCAAATCACATTGTAAATCTGTTGAAAACAAAAAAGAACCCTTTTTCAAGTGCTAATAATGAGCAATCGAATAAAGAAAGTCCCTTCAGCCAAGAAAACTTAGAACAAATGGGTATGGAAATGGGTCAACAGGCGGTGCAACAAATGCAACAAACGGGTATGCAGATGGGTCAACAAGCTGCCCAGCAAATGCAGCAATCTGGTTCGGAGATGGGTCAGCAGGCTGCTCAACAAATGCAACAAATGGCTCAACAAGAGGCTACTCACGGGATACATAAAATTGAGGATAAAATCGATAGACAAACTGATAAATTAACCGATGATATTTATAATCGAGTTGCTGGATCTTTGTAAATTTTACTTAGCGTTTCGTTTATTTTTTTTACACAATATATTATTTATAAAATTCATAATACGAGTTTTTCTTTGTTATAGCTTAATTCGTAAAAGTTTTTTTCATTTCGTTTAAACGGCTAGATTATAGTTATCGATTAATTGTTTAAAACTTGAAAGTGTTTAAGTAGGTAATGCGTAAAAATACTTGTAAAAAGTGAAAATCAAGATAATGTTTCGCCTTAATTATGGTGTAACGCAACACCTTCTACATTAACGATATTTTGCGCGTAAACAACACGCGTAAAATAACGTTATCATTTTACTTATCAAAATGAATTTAAATTGAGTAAAATTTAAATTTATACTCGCGGTTCTTGAACATTGAACTTATTCAACGTTTTAGTTTGACATTTTCGCTTATCAAATTAATCTGTTCTAAAAATACACCAACGTATTCGTACTTGTAGCCGTTTTCTAATCCGCATGTTTTATTTTTTATTCAGGAAACAAGAAATTTACTGCATGCAGATTTCAGCGAGCTTATCAACGATGAATTACTGGAAGAAAGCAATACATTGGATATTCCCTACCATAGTACAACATCTTTCAACAAAATTTCCAAAACAAGTCATCGAAGTCCAATAGAACAAACTCTGGAAAAAAATTATTACCAAGAGGAAGGAGAAAGTTCAAATTCAGTCTATGTAGCTACGACTGAAAACTACTTCAATCAAGGTAATAACGAAGATGGCTATAAACCGTTACTATACCAAGATTCCAAAAGTACAGAAGCGCCGTTTGATCTATTGAAAGCAACACCTTCAAACCCACCGAATAGTGGTAATAAACCACCAACCATACCCGAATTACCTTTCGGACTTCCTAATGGATATTCGTCAAATTCGCAAGGATCTCAAACACCTACGTTAATAATGGGTGGATTTTCTATACTTGTAATGCCGATGCCTGGATTAACCCCTGGTAACATGGCTAATTTGTTTCAAACTGGGCAACAATTGGGGCAGGCTTCTGGTACTAATCCATTTCTAGGACCATATCCGGCATCGGGGTAGGTATTAATTGGAATAAGTGAACATCGATGAAAATTATATGTATTTTTAATTGATAGTATGTGTGATGTAAATTTAAAATGATAAATTACGATGAAAAAAGAACACTTGTGATTTCTTAATTATAACTCGTTATTTTTTCTTGAATCCGGTGCTTATTTCAAATCCTATTCCGAATGGTTTAAAGATGCTGGACGAGATTGAAAATTTACCGTAGTTATTACATATTTTATTCGATTCGTCTTCTCCATCAGGACAATCTTCTTGATCATCGCATACCCAGGATCTTGGAATACAGCTACGACTGAATAATGATGACGATGACGATGATGGTTTTGCTGATTTGTAGCACTAGATAAAACAGAAGTAAGTATAGGTTTGCGATGGGTTTGAATGGAGCTTGTATTATGAGCAGAGTTGGCGCGAGTCTGCTCGTAACAGATGTTGCGTAACAGAGACTTGGAGTCGACTAGCAGTTGGACTCTGAGTGATCCCTTAAAGTGTTCCCTGGGGTCCGTACGGACCCCACGCGATTAATTTTTCCTGTAAAATTCCAAAAAGTGGTAACACTGAGCTGTGATATCGCGACTTTGTTTGGGGTTAGTGGTAGTAAAAAAAGAACATACCG
>FIZU01038724.1:0-17534 GCA_900064475.1 Pseudococcus longispinus
AAGTTCTACGAAAGATCCGCCAGGTATCGGCCACTATGCGTGTATTCGCGAATTACAACAGTGATAAAAATAACTGGAAAATATGATTTAATGACCTTTTCATAGCGATATCAGATGTTCAGATATTCCTTACATTTCAATAATTTTTATTAGCCATCGAAATACTCGTAAGTATGATATTCAAACATTTCATTACATTTTCATTGAAATGTCAGATTCGTAGAGTCAATATTTAGATACTTTTTAATATTTGGCAAAATCTGAATCATTAAAATAAAAAGGCCATTAAATCATATTGATAGTCTTTCTCATAATTTTTTAAAAATTTTGATATAAAGTCATAAATTAAATTATAATGTCCGTGATTAAAAAGTTTTCCCTTCAATTGAAAGCAACTTTTCAATTTTTAAAATTAGTTGTTTTGATGAAGATTTCAAAAAAGTTGATGAGGAGGAGGGGCTAAATAAATTAAATATTCGAATGAAAATGAATTTTAGCTACCTATGATCTAATATTTTCCAATTTTTTTACCAACTACAAAGTTTCTCAAAATCTGTACCAAGAATTCTCATCTCAACACTAGATCAGATAAAAGTGTTAATAGGGGCTTCAAGAAGTGACAAAACATTATTTACTAATGAATCGACGAGATTAAAGTAACAAGCAATGTGCTAATCTGCATTTCAAACTGGGAGAAAATGTACAATTATTACTCGGTGGACGGAATCGGTTTCAACTTCTGAGAAAGAGTTCACCAAAATTGATTTTGGTTTGAAGGGTGAAATATATTTTTTTTAAATTAAAGTTTTTAAAAAATTTTCAGAATTTTCAACTCAAGAATTAAACACTTTACAAAAACTAGATCATAAATTTCAATAATTTAAAACATTTCAAAAAATCTAAAAATTTCGTTTCAATCGCCTATTTTCTTTTGAGATACCTTAAGCAATACGTGAAGGCCCCCAAATGGTACACGTTTCCATATTTCAAACATTTGAGAAAAAAATTTTAGAAAAAAACCACTAAATTTCGAATACAATACGTACTTCCGATAAAAACGAGTAAGTAGATAGGCGAATTACAATGATAGAAATACTCTAACTTCGGGTACATTTCACGCTGACCGCATCACTTATTGTGAAGATTATTGGTCGAATTCAGTCTTTTGTTAAGCCGCTATATAAGCACCATCTACAGATACAGAATACGCGGTACAAAAGGGAGAAAACTAGGTTATTGTAAAAATTACCTTAACAAAATAAATCACACAACAATAAAAATTACATCTATAAAAAAAAAAAATACGAAGAAAAACGCTAACAACTGTTCCAGCAGCAAGCCTGGAAAACACATTCGAGACGGTACCTAGTATACGCTTGACCTCAAGGAACCAGTACTGCATCTACGTTCATGGTAAATAAATAGAAAAAAAAAACGAGAAGAAAATGCATTCGAATCGTACCAAAGTATTTCCCAAGTCATCGTCGGCTTGGCGCAGCCAACACGTTAAAAAAAGGGTATAACGACCAAATAGAGATACAACGAATTAACAAAAATGTCAAAAAAAAAATCACAATGCGTCATCAAACCAACGAATTAAACCAATCGTTGAAGCTTCCGCCCATCCACATAACGACAGTAGGTAACAAATACGAGGCGATTGCTTTATTCAGCGATATCTTCTGGTATCTGATGCTGGTACCACTGCTGGTATTATTGGTCGTGGATACGGTACTGGTGGTTATCCTGATCGTACTGCTATCAGGTGACGAATCTGTGAAGAATGTGCTGGGTTCGGTGAGTCTACGTACGTCGTTATTGGTTACGGTCGTAGAGGATGTCAGCACATCCGTGCTACTGGTGGTATTGGCGACGTCGGTTATCACAATAGGCATTTCTGGTTTACCGCCGAAGATCACAGGAGGCAGCGAATCGCCGGATCCTTCGAAGTGATTGTCGATTCCGCCGTTTTCGCCGTCAGGGCCCATGCCGGAGCCGCTGCCGACGTCGAAGGGTTCTTCGCTGTCGATCCATTCGACGTCGTAGCCGTTGTACGCGTTGCGTAGCTGGGTCGAGACTGATTTCAGGGCGAGGATTTGGTCGCTGAGGAAATGAGCGTGGCTTTTCGGGTCGACTGAGACTTCGGGGTTGGTTTGTTGGTTCTTCAGGCCGTCGCTGACCACTTGTGGTTCGTATCTGGAATGAGAGGAAGTAAGATTAGATGAAATTGTAGGTTGTTTCAGTATTTGGATGTATGGATAGAGGGGAGGGGGGAGGAGTTCAGTACAGTTGAGTAAGTGAAAAATGGCACGATTCGTGAATTTACCACAATATTTTTTTTTCACATTTTCTCTCTTAATTTTCCTGCGTCCAAAATAATATCTATCCAATATCTATAAATCAAATTAATGAATTTTCCGAATATTTACAAATTTATTGCAATTTATCTCTTCCTTTCACTTTGCAATCCTAGTATGAGATTTTTGTTTCGGAAATAAGGACTCCAAAAAAGAAAAAAGAAGGATCTCTCTAGACTCATTTGGCACTCCTGACTCAAGAGTTTGTGCTAAAAATTGACACTTTTGACATTTTTTTCGGTGTCTCTGCACCAAATATGTCAAAAATTCACACTCAAAGCATTTTTTTCGACGAATCTGTGATAAAAGTATAAGAAATTGGCCCCTTTGATAATATTGAACCGCATTCTAGTCTCTCTTTGACGCAGTCTCATTTCTAACAATGAAAAACAAAACAAAAAGATGATATTCGAAAATCGTATTCTATTTCCCTTCCAAATCGGAACTAAATTTAATGACGGAGACCCCCCCCCCCCCCATGATAAAGTAGCATTCCATAAAAGCTGAAAATTTTTCAATTTTTGGACCCCCCTCGCCTAATGCCTATTTGGATTTTTTCTCAGCTCCATTCCGTCTATTCGTAAATCCTTGTTGAAGTCAAAAATAGGTAACTACTAAAAACTGAGCAATTTTTCATCACTCAAAATTTTCAAAAATTTGTTTACAAAATATTTTCACAATCACAAGTTTAATTTTTTCAAATTTTCTTCATTCGTATTCCATTATTTTTGAATTTTTTTTTCAACATACAATGTAAAATTGTTGAAATTGACAGGTCTATCAATTTTTTTTTACTATTAGAATATCATTAAGTAGTTTCAATATTTTTTGCCTTCCATTGATCTTACTGAGATCTTGAAAACTGAGCAAACTATCAAATAGAGGGGCACCTATCCATAATTTATATCAAGTAGGTATTCGAAAAATAAGATAATAATGAAGTCCAATAGTTTCACAATACGTCTTCGGAAACTTAAAAATCGTATTCAATTTTGAGAAAAAAAATCTTGATCAAGATATTAATAGACATTTTCAAGATTTTATTTTACGTATTGGCAGGAATATGTCTTACTGGGGGTGGGGGTGGGGGGATTCCGAAAATTTGTATTTTCAATACTTTTTTGTTAGACTTTTGAAAACTAAAAAACAATTCAATTCATCAACATTTTGTTAGATTTTAAGTTCATTTGAAGAGAGAATTCAGTTGTCAAATTTTGACATTTTTTCAACTTTTTGGAAAAAAATGTCCTTGGAACAAAAAACTCAAAATTTTGTCATTATTCAACAATTTGTGGCACTTTTAAAATTATTTTTGGAAAGTATTCGAATTTGAAGCAGAAAAATCGAAATTTTAACATTTTTTGACGCTAATCAACTTTTTTGGAAAACTTGATCCAAATCTGGGAGGGTGCGGGGGATCACTATTTTGTTTAAAATTTTGGCAAGATTAATATAATTATCATTCGTTTTCAAATGACCTATTGAAATTTTCTCTGAAGGATTTTTTCATTAATTTTCAAAATTACCTACGTATTTACAATTTTTGATGAACCAAATGATTGAATACGTGTATTTAAAAGGAAACCCCAAACCAAAGTAGGTATTTTCTTATTGTGGTCTGGTCTATGGCTTTCTAAAAATCAAAGATATAATGTAATATTATTAATTTCGCCTTTTCCTTCTTCTCAGACCTCTAGAGCCATAAGTGAATTTTGTAATACTGTGATACATCAAGTCATTTTTGTAACTTTTTCCTTTTCCCCTCCCCTCCTGAACTCTAAAATCGGGCACATTTGGAAAAATAATGAAATTTATCATTTTTCAACTCATTTGACTCCCTTTTCCTCCCTTCCTCTATAAAAATGCCAACTTCTGAAAATTTTCAAAAAATTACTTTTCAAGTTCAACAAAAATTATACAGCAAATTTTTGTTTTAGATTTCAATTTCCTTATCATTTCAAGACTCCTGCAGTTCTTCAAACCTTCTAGGATAAAACTATCAATTATTTTTTTCACTCCCCTCCTCTTTCCCCTCCCAAACTCCAAAATCTAAAACATCCGAAAAGTTCCTTTCAAGCTCACCTATCACACGACCAATTTTACTTTTTAGATCAACCCCACTTAAAATTCGCATGCACTATGAACCGTTTTAGATCACTGACTTAAGTCGAAGGGATCAAGTTATCAACTCACTTTGCCATAGCTTTGCCATTCCAACAAACAGCCGTTTTGTTGCTCTCCACTTGAGCATCGTCGGTGCACACGTGATAAGGTAACCTTTTCCAGAAATACTTGGTGCTCAACACCTGGGTACCGATTTCTTGAATGAATTTCAAAAATCCATCAGCCGGATTATTCCTATCGTCGTCCAGATCGTAATGATTGTGATTATTTTTACGTCGATTTTTATCGTTTCTGCCTCTGGTGTTCTCTTTACGTCTCCTTTCGGTTTTCGAATTCGGTGGTCGATTGTCGCGTTCCTCGAATTCGTCCGATTCGGAGAACCCAGTGGCTTGTCTTCTTCTTCGTTTACGTCTCGAATTCAGAGGTGGTTTACCGCACCCGTTAAATACCTATTTGAAAAAAGGACGAAATTAATCACTCGATGCAAAAAATTTATACCTACGACACCAAAAGTGTTTTCGTTTGATCGAACGAGAAAAAAAATTAATTATGCCAAAAATAAAAACTGGAAAATGAATACGTACTTTGGACGTAACAGCATTAGCATTTTCTTGAAAATTCATAATAGCTTCGGATATTTTGACATTGATCGGTTCGACGACTTGTTCTATGTTATACGATCGAGACAGCCTTTGCTCCACTTTATTCATCGCATCTGCGAATCGAAACAGAAAACAAAAACCAGGCGTAAATTACTTGTAACTATAACCATAATTACAAATATTCCGGGTGATAACCGGACGCTGGGGGCATTTCATCGGAACGCAGGCAGGCGCTAAGCGGAGATCTACGCGACAGCATTTTGTTTTGTGTATGGTAAAGTGAAAAATTCATCAATCGTTTACCTGCATAAAAGCAGATTCCAGAACCGGTCCGCGTAAAAAATTCAACTACCTTATCTCTTCGGGTAATTAACAAATCGACTAGAGTTTTTTTATTTTAATTTTTAAAACAACTTCGAACACGGTGTGGGCTCTTTCTCTCTCTCTCTTTCTTACGAGTATCGCATAAATTACCGCCGCCGATGCAATTTAAAAGCTCGTAGGGCAGCGATTCTTTGCATTTTGAACAGGTTTCTGTATTTTTTATTCTTTTTTGTTAAAACCATTATTTATTAAGATCGTTTACACCATTCGATGCAGTTTAAAATTAGTTCACACTTTACTCTTCGCCGCCATAATGGTAAAGCATTTTTACATAGTTCTCTATACGACATCTTCGAGCCAAGTTTCAAACCATCGTCTCCATTATCGAAGATATATGACTAGGTATCTTTTTAGCGAGTATAACAAATTGTCCACCGTTAATGGCCCGGAAATTTCAATAACAAATACCTGAATCGTAGTTATTTGAAACGTGCAGGTATTGGATACATCACATAGACCACTAGTTGCATAAATGAATAAAAATTCAACTCGAATCAGTCAAAACCTAATTGCAGCCTAAATAATAGCATCACTCCTTTTTTTGAATTTGGCAGCAGAATATATGACAGGAAAATGCAGATTTATCGCGATAAATTGAAAAATTACATGATTGCAGCACGTTTCGGTACATTATGTACAGTCAAACAATTCAAACCAAACGAGTGTAAATAGATTTGCAGACTCTGAAATTTGAAGGTGCAGTAAAAGACTCAACAACGCAAAGTTGTTTTTTCACCAGATGAAAAATTAATAGAAAATTGGAAAAGTTATGTTTTTCTAGGATTTGAAACTGATTTTTACAAAAATTTACGAAGAACCATACCTATAATGCATTTATTGGACCATTCTTTATAGAAGATATTTTGGGAAATTTTCAAGACCGGATTTTTCATAATCTCACTTCAATTCTACCAGAAATTTTTTTCCAGTAATTGTAAAAATTTTCACATTTTGATTTTATAAATGAAACGTGAAATATTTAAGGATATTTCAAGATTTCATCACAATTTTCAATAAAAATTGAAAAATAAAATATTTCAACAAAATTTAATATACCTACTTATTACGAGTAGAAAATATCTCAAAATCTGACCTTGCAACAAAAAGTGAACAGTTGACAAATACCTCAAACTCTGATAATCTAATTAAAAGTCAGTCAAAGGATTCAATACTGAAACCCTACAGAAAGTTTCAAAAGTTGACAAATCAATAGAAAATGATATCTACAAAATACTCATCTCAAAAGCTACCTTTTCAAAAAGAACTCAATTAACTGAATTTAATTAAAAACAAAAAAAATGTCGACGAATACCTCAAAATTGGTCTCAATAAAATGTTGCTCAATATATTGAAATTTGACATTTTAGTAAAAAAATGTAATGTTAGGTACCTAACAAACATCTCGAAATTTATCATTTCAAGAAAAAGTTAATTAAGGCAATTAGATGAAAAATTAAAAATTAAACATTGACAAATATATCAAAATTTGACATTTCAATGCAAAAATTGAAGATTTCAAGTGAAATATTGACATGAAAGTATAAATAAATCTCAAAATCAGAAAAATCCAAGCAAAAGCAAAATGTTCACAAATAAAAACGTGGTATCTACCTATTTCAATAAAAATTCAATTGAAGAATTTAATGAAGATTGAAATAGAGAACATCTTCTTTGAAATTTCAATTAGATTGGAAAGTTGAAAAATATTTCAGAATGCAACGTTTTAATAAAAAATGAAACTTCGAACTGTCGAAAAATATCTCAAAATCTGGTATCTCAGTCACCTAAGAAAATTTGATAAAAAAAATAAATGAAATGTTCACAAATATCTGAAAAATGTGACATTTCAATAAGAAATCAATCACGAGATTCAATAAAAAAAAATTAGGAGATATCAACCAGAAATAATAAAATATTGAAGAACAATATTTCAAAATTTAACAATTTGATTTGAAAAAAATGAAATGTTGAAAAATATCTGAAATCTGATTTTTCTGCAAAAACCTCAGAATTTGATGTTCAATAAAAAGCCAGTCAAAAGATTTTATAAAAAAAATTAAATTATGCAGAACGCCTTGAAATTTAAAATTTCAATAAAAAAATTGTATCCTCAGCCATATCTCAAAATCCAACAATTCTTGAATTCTATGAAGTGAAATATTGACAAATATTTAAGAATAAGTAAAAAAATGAAACATTGACCAATACTCGTAGGTACCTCAAACTTTGGGGTTTCAAAAAAAAGTGAAATATTTAAATAAATCGGTATGCAAAATGGCCCATTTATGACGTCGATGGGTTTGAAAAAAAAATACTTCCGACTGCAAAAATTTCGAAAAACCAAGTCCCCTAGAAAAAAATTAATAGCTCAGAGAAAAAAGAAAACTTCGGGCTCTACAATTTTTATCCCTTGCATTTTTTTCGTAGCACCCTTAGTTTTACCAAAAAACCTATGTTTATGGGAAATTTACAAATAGTATTTTTTTCTCAATTTTCACTTTGTGAATTTTTTTTAAAATATGGATTTTCCGACCGAACTAAGAGAGTTACAAAAAAAATGCAAAGGATGAAAATTGTAAAGTCTGAAATTCTCTTTCTTTTAAAAGCTATACATTTTTTTTCCTAGAGGGCTTAGTTTTTAAGATTTTTCAGTCAAATGTTGTTTCATTTGTGAAATTATCGATATCGATCGTAAATTTTTCATAATTAAACATGGATTTTCTGGCAAAACCAAATATGCCACAAAAAAAATGCAAGGAATGAAAATTGACGAGCTGGAAACTCTTTTTCTCCTACGAGCCATTAGTTTTTTTCTAGGGGGCTTGGTTTTTGGAAGTTTTGCAGTTAAAGTGTTTTTATTTTTCATTTTCAAAACCATCAACCTTATAAATGAGCTACCCTGTATGAATCTTAAAATCTGAGAAACCCAAGAAAAATCAAAATACTGACCAGCAGGTATCTGAAAACTTGAAAATGAAACCTTGAACTGTCGAAGAATATCTCATCAAGATAGATAATTCAAAAAAATGAAATGTTCGCGATTATCTCAAAAATTAGGTATTTAAATGAAAAAACAATCAAGAGATTGCAGTTGAAATAACAGTTAATATGACCATTAGATATCAATAAAAAGTGAAATATTGACGAATATTTTAAAATCTTTCAATTTATGGCGAGGTTAATAATTTAAGAAATTGCAATAAAAACATAAGTATCGAGTATGAATATTGAGTACATGATGAAAAATACCTAGCTCAAAATCTGATATTTTAATAAAAAGTTATTCAATCATATCTACTAAATTTCCATTTAATTCAAGTAAAATTTTAATGCAAAAAAAGTGTCAACGTGAGAAAAATATGTTACCCTTATTCTCTCAAAAAATTTGTAATACCCCTCCCCAAATTATACCTATCTAAACAAACCTCCAGCCCAAAAACATATCGACATTAACACATATCTAACCAAACAAAAAAAAACACATTTCATTTGTTTTCACAACCCCTTCATCGCAGCATTTCTCGCGACAAAACATCCTATTCTCATTCACATCAGTGTAGCCACTTGACAGATTATTTCATCCCTTATACTCGACCCCATCTAGCACGTATTTGCGCTCGGGCGCTTTGTAAATATTTGCAAAAAATATAAACTCGATTTTGCTATATTTTCAAAGTAAACAAACCGAATAAAAAAAGGTACGTCTGGAGTTTTCTTTGCATTAAGTAGTTGAAAATAAAAACACAATGCGGGCATTAATTTAACGTCGTTTTTCCAACCAGTCGCAATCTGTACCTAACTGTAGGTTCTTATATTTAGGGGAAAAGCTTCATTTAAGCGATTTAATTTTTCACCGTTTTCCCCTCTCTATACTACGACGTCCTGATATTTCAGCCATTTTATACTCGAAAACATACCATACCTCTATCTACATATTGGGTACATTTTTGGGTAAATATTTTCCACGATAAAAACCGTCACAATAAATCTATTTGCGGTTTTAATATCTCAGTAAAAGAGCGACAGAGATAGAAATAGAAAAAAATACACGTAGAGGAAAAAGGCTACTTATATGACAATGAATGTCCACGTACAGCAACAAGTGTATAGGTACCAGAAGAATAATTTAACGTGCTTTTGTATGTACCTATATTATACCAAAGCTGCCCACGCGCATGAATTTTTTTTCCTCCATCTAATAACCGCATTTTATGCAAATTAGCAGGTAAATACCTAAGAGTTAGGTGATCTGGACGTCTGATTCTGTTTGAGAAAAAAAGAAGAAGAGAGAAGTTTCAGCACAAACAGTGGTTCCAAGTGGTCGTATATTTATATGAATTACTCCCTCGGTTCCCTTCCGTACGATGGTGGCTCTTTGTGCAGGACTATCTTTCATACACAAATACCTAACTATTATATTCATTTACATAATCCTTTGATTTATCGGTTTGGAATTTTTTTTTACCAAGTCGATATTGGGTTACTGCTTTTTGTTCGGGGATCACTAATTCAACTGGGTAATTTATCTATGACGAATTTTTTCCAACCTAAAATTGAAATAACTTAATCGAAATGGTGACTGCTGCGTATTTTTATTTATTATATCACCTTATACGAGGCATTAGGATGTTGAATGATACATATATAAGATTATATCGAGGGTGGTAGAATTTCGGAGTAATTTGGCACCTTTTTCGGGGCAGGGGAGCTTTACAAGACCACTCTATGGTAGAATTTGGCATGTATGGTGGCCCTCGCAGAGATAAAACTTTGGTTGGGCAATTATGGAGTATTGGAAAATAGCGTGACTTCACGGTACGTTCGTATGAGAATCGTTACTCATTCTCGTCGTACGATACCGATGCGTAAAACAAACTACAGCCAGAACACCAACATCGTCTCGTACTCGTACATGCCTGTGAATTGATAATAGCTCGCGGTAAATTACCGTATACGAAGAGGGAAACGGACAGGAGGCAAAAAGCAATCAAAATTCAATCAATTTTTAATACGAACGAGTATAGAAGCGGACATGGACAGCCCTCTCGCACGAGTCAATTCCTAACTCGACATTTTTCACTTTTAAATAATTTTCCAACGTGGATTTCTTTATTGGTATATTAATTAGTAAGACGTTAGACGTTCGACGGTGGTCGTTCAATTATGCAAATTACCATTCGTCTCGAGGCAAGAAAAAAAAAGCCACGAGAACATACAGAGGTGATTTTTGTCAATAGTGATTTACATTTAACCGGATATATATCCGCGTGCATTTGTGAGATGAACTTTGGACTAGGTGTAGTCCACTTTACTCTGCAACTAGAAAGTTTTTCCACAAGATGTATTCGATGATGATTGCAATGGCGACTATTTTGTTTGTCTTGTCTGTAGATAGGTATGGCTGTGCATATCGTATATGCAGACAAGGTTAATGCCTTCACCATGGTACGTATATTGTAGTTCTAATTGAGCTCACAGTCACAGTGTTTGGAATTCCACGACAAATAGGTAAACAGAAATAATAATACCAGAAACAGGTTGCGACTAAAATACATAACTCAGATGAGACACCGGAGGAAGACACTTGTTTGAGATTTATTTCAAAAACGTCCAAGTCGCGCAATTTTAGCTACACTGGGTGCATTTTAGTACCTTGGTACTTATTATGGAGGAATTTTGCCCGATGTGGTGCGATTTTTCAAAATTATTCATCGTCGTGTGATCCTGCGATCCAACGATAAGCATTATTTCGCCAAAATGGTAATTTATTACATTCGATGACCCGAAAGAATTCCCCATTCAAAGGTACCACATCGCAGCGGTGTCGTCGTTATCTTGGTATTTAATCTTGCGAATACATTGAGTTATCGAAAGGGAAAGCAGAGAGTTGTGAGCTATGGATTTGGGCATTTTAATGTGCATAATTCAACGATCTATATAAAGGTTTTAATTTTCGTGCAAGTATAGGTACCCATAAAATAGATAAAATCAGACTTTATGATTACAAAACATTTCTTACTGAAATTCTGCGAGAAAGATTGGAATTTCGAAAACAAATTTTACACAAATTATTCCAACTTGACAGAAATCAGAAATAAATGAAATTTTGAACACAGTATTAAAATTTGACATTTCAATAAAAAAAGGAACTCCGTTAGGAAATTTTCAAATGTGAAAAATACGCGTAGGTGAAGGAGAGATTCAATAAAAAGTAAAATGTTGATGAATATCTCAAAACGTTGCAGCTTATTTCAATAAAAAGTAACTAGGGCCTAAATCAAGAACTGTGAGAGGTTCAAAATTTAAGAATTTCAAGAGAATTTGATAGGAAATGTAATGATTGATGCCTAAAGATAAGATAGGTACTCGTAAGCAAAATGTAGTAGAATATTTTGAAGGAGCATTATAGCTGGGTAAATGGGGGTGATTTGACCCTCAGCAGGAATTTTGAACGGGGATATGAGAACATAAGCAAAAGTCCTGGCCATTTCCATAGTACCCATGAAACTGTAAAACAGGATATGCTTTTGCTCATTGAATTTTTCAAGTCCATACAATAGTGATTTTGAAATTTTTCAAATCCAAAAAGTCATTGGAATTCTGAAAAATTTTCCAAGTCTAAAAAAGTCAGACAAAATATCTAAAAGTCATTGTAACGGATTTTAGAAAGTGAATTTCGTAATGGAATTTTTTTGAAAAATTTTCATAAATCCAATTCCAATTACAAAAAATTAGTAGAAATTTGAAAATTTTTCTAAATTCAAAAAAGTTAAACAAAATGTCTAAAAGTCAGCCTTCGGTAAAAATCTGTCTGACGAAATGCCTGATTTGAATTTTCTTGGAATTTTTCAAGTTCACACAGTTGAAATTTTCCAAGTCTAAAATTTCATTTGAGTTCTTAAAAATTTTCCAAGTTCAAAGAAGTCTGACAAAATGTATGAATGTAAGCGTAATATCTGAAATTTTCCAAATCCAAGTAACATGCTGATGAAATGATCATCATCTCAACACCAACATTGCATCATTACCATCTCAACATGTTCATCAAATCACCATCTTAACATCATCGTCAAATCATCATCATCTTAACATGTTTATCAAATCATCATCCTCCCAACATGCTTTTGAAATGATCGTCGTCTTAACATTCTCATCAAATCATCATCATCTCAACATGCTTATGACATGAACGCCATCTTATCATACTCATCAAATCGTCACCATCTTAATATCATCATCACATCATCGCCATCTTAACATGCTCATGACATGATTGCCATCTGAACATCCTCATCAAATCGTCACCATCTTAACATGCTCTTCAAATCATCGCCACGTTAGCATCATCATCATCATCATCATCAAATAATCAACATCTCGTAATTCTCATCAAATAATCGTCATCTTAATATCCTCTTTAACCTCTTCATATCATCACCATCTTAACATAATCATCAAATCATCACCATCTTGAAATTCTCATCAAATCATCAGTGATGATTTGATGAGAATTTCAGACGGCGATTATTTGATGATGATGATGATGATGAGATAAGATAAGATAGCGATGATTTGATGATGATGCTAAGATGGTGATGATTTGAAGAGCATGTTGAGATGACGATGATTTAATGAGCGTGTTAAGATGGTGATGATTACCATAATCATCAACATCTTAACATGCTCATCAAATCATCGTCATCTTAACATGCTCATGAAATCGTCGCCATCTTATGTCTGACAAAAAATACCTAAAAGTCAAATTTTCAAACCATATACATTTTTTAAATCCAAAAAGTCATTTGGGTAAGAAAATATACTTATAAGCTTTTAAAAGTTTCACAAAATATTGATAGTTATCTAAGCTTGAAAAAACGTGACGCAAAAATGTACAAAAAAAATGGACAATCTTCGGAATGATCCCCAGCTTCAAGGCATACCTATGTACCTACCTTTCCATGTCAATTCCATGACTTCCATCACCTTTAGACGCCTTGATTATTTCAAAATCACAACTTAAATAAATTTTCAATTAAAAAAAAAATGATTTTTGTCTGAAATTCATTTTTTTATTAAAATTTTCTATTTTTGTTTTTGGGTCTGATTATACAGCCCCCCCCCCCCAATAACCTCTCCCGTAACACCGACATTGGTTAGTCCTTACGGTCTAAAAACCACGTAATAAATGTTTCAGATCTTTACCTCACCCCTACCTCCACCTGAGATGATAATTGGCGAATTTTGGTAGGATTTTTGAAACATTCTTCAACATTTTACTTTCATTGAATCATTTCGAGATATTTTTCCACATTTCGTGTTTTATTGAATTCTCTAAATTCGCTTTTTCTTCGATGGCTAGATTTTAAGATATTCGCCAACAGTTTATTCTATATTGCAAACGTCAAATAGCAAAGCATCGCCCCTACCTTCTCTTGGAGTTGTAATTGGGAAATTTTGGTTTAAAATTTCTAAATTTACTAGATATTTAAGATTCTCTTACCATTACTTATATTTTGGTTCGATCCGTTCCCAGAAAGGAAATTTCAGTATAAAATAGGTAACTTCGCCCCAGCAAATGAACCATCCAATAATTACTTAGATATGCGAAATTTCTAGTACCACAATCACCAATACCTTCACACAAATCTATTCGCCATCTTCGAAGGGATTTAAATCTCTTGGAAACCGTCGCTTGGTATAAATTTTACATCGGCACCATCATTATCCAAAAATCTACGCCATTAAAGAGTAAACGATCCGTTATACGATACTTTTGAAACAAGCCAGAATCTCGAGCTGACCCTACGATAGGATATCATCCACTACAAATACAACTTTAAATTACTCGTAAAACCAGCCGAAAACTTGGCCTCGGCGTTAATACGAGTACGATCGCAGGCTTAAGATCACACAGAACACACAAACCCGTCTCGATAACTACCTCGTCGCTATGACTTAATACGGCTTAAATAGTGCAAAATTGATTAATGAATCGACTCGGGCCCAGTCCGGTCGCACTAATTCGCAAATATTCGTCGGATAGCGAGATTAAATTCGGAAATAATAACCGGTCGAGCCGAACCTAATCGCTAGTAAATTCGGTCTTTAAATACGTACACTGTAAGCAAGCACGTTCGAAGCTATTATCTTTCGCATCTAATCCGTCATCGAGCCATCGCACTTCTTTTAAGTATTCGGAAGTTATACGCGGATACTAAAATAGCCGTCATTTTAATACACATAATTCTCTAATAGGTGCTTGAAAGAAATAAAAGGCCGGCTTGAGACGTGCACGTATGTACCGTACGTGCAGCACAACAAACCAGTATGTAAAACAGCTGTCGTCTTTCAAAATCTCTGGCACTGGCGAATGTTTATATAGTTAGGAGTCGATAAACTGCCATGATGCCGGTAGCTTCGGCTGCTCCGCTGTTAATTAAAATTACGAGTTCGATTTCGCATCTCACTCGTCTCGACTCGCGAGCTACCATATTCGATAACATAATAATGAAATATTCTTCGCAATAAACCAACGATAATATAGCTATAGAACCCTAAGACGAGCGTCTCAACCATTTTCACTATAATACCTACAATATTAAGGAGTGTTAACCGCAACTTACCTACGAAAGCGTTCCATTCGTTATCAATTTCCGTATAAAATCCGAGGCATCCTTTCATTACGTTTAGACAAAAGTCGTTGCAAACTTTGGCGCCATTTAAGCCTTTGCACGAAGAGCAATGTAACATTTTGGTAATAGCGTTTAAACAACTATCCGTCGGTACCAGCTGAAACCGAAATAAGTTTTTAGTTACATGAATGCCGCACGTCAAATTCGAGCCAATATCTCGGCGTCGAGTCAGTCGTACGTCCTCACTCCTCACAGAGCCGATACGTGAATAAACTATAGCTATATAGAGTTGTTTGACACAAGATGGATTTCATTGTGGTTGGGTAAAGTCATCTCGGTGTGTATAGGCTACCGAACGAGAACCCTTCTCAAACACGGTAATGAATCTATGTAAACGTAATATCGATTACGTATTACCTGCTCGGACGCTTTTTAGCAAAGTCGACCAGAGCTGTCGTCGAAATGTGAAATTAGCTTACAAAGGAGAAAAAAATTCCTAGCCAAAGGTTTACACCCAACTGCTGCGAAATGTTGGGCAGAATGCCCATATGCCCGGAGCATGTGGTAGAATTGTACTAGACCTACCTACCGCAAGTTTTACATTTCTGCGTTTCTTCAATTTGGGAATGAAGCTTAAGGACAAGTTTTTTAGTTGTTTTTTCATTTAGGTACTTTCTTTTTGAGAATGAGAACAATTTACGAGCGAAATAGGTCTAAAAAAATGGTTCTCGTCGAAATTCGACAGAATGTCCCAATTGAGATGACTGTCCCATTTTATGTGAAAATTTGAACAATTTTGAAAGAAAGTTTGATTGAAATTTAATACAAATTTTCCAAGTGGATGTTTTTTTTTTGATTTGAGAAATTAAAGTTTACCTACAGTTGAAAATTTTCACTTTCTTCAGTTCCCTAGACAATTTTATTTCGGCACAGGCAAGTTTGAAAAGTTCTAAAACAATACCAGGGCGAACTATATGCAGGGAAAGGAGTAGACAGCAGATAGCCCACTAATGACAAAATTGCATTTCAAGTCGGAAAATGTTGATCTTTCTTGTCTTAAAAAACTTTAGAAAAATTTGTATTTAAAGTTGGAAAAACCATGTACCAGAGAAATAAGAAAATTGAATCACATTTTAAGTTCGAACAAAGATTTTTATTTGATTTTAAGATGTTTTTTTCGACGTCCTGATGATTCACCAAAAAATCCCTTAACCTCGCCTCTCCCCATATTTCTCAAAACTTGCGCCAAAAGAGATTTTTCACTTTTAACTCTTTAAATAAGGTTTCAAACAAAAAAGTGACAATAACTAAAATTAAAGTAAATGAAATTTGCAACAAAAAAGCACATATTCATTTTTTTCGAAAAGTGAACGGGTGGCGCAAAAACGCGGATCAAAATATATAGGGTGAAAAAAAATGAAGGTAGATTACACATATTCAGAGTTCTAGGCGAAAAATGATGAGGAGAGCCTATTTGGGTCCACATTTCAACAAAATCTCGAAGAATGAAGTTCAGGGACTTTTTGCATGGTGCCTAGTTAGTCAGAAAACCGAAAGGAACAATTTTTGGCTCACTCAAAATTCAATTTATTCTATTTTTATGGTCTAATTTCAACGAGTGAATTCTGCTCCATTGACTCCAAAATTTTGAATTTTACCTCCCCCTCACTCCTCCAATAATGCTGACTTTGCGCATATGCATTTTTTTCGTCGCTTCAGATTTTTCGTTGGGAATAAAGGTAAAAGTAAAATCACCTGAAATGATCTAGATGCATTGGATGAGAAGAATGTACTAACTATTCTGATTTCAATTAAAATTCCCTGAAAATAAATTTTTTCTAAAATTTTTGCAAGAATTTAGAAAAAGTGAGAAAACACACGAAAAATTTAATATTTTTATAATCATTTTCTTATTGAAAAAAATTGTAAAAGATAAAACATTTTTTTATCCATTTTTTGAAAGAAAATCTTACGAGAAAAAAGATCCCAAAAATGTTGAAAAAATGTCAAAAAATATTTTAAAAATAACGAAATTTCGATTTCAACTGCTCCAAATTTGAAAATGTTTGGATCTCGATGCTTGATGACACATCTACACATCAGAATTTTTTTTTTAAATGGTCAAATTGGTTTTAAAAAAAGGCCTAAATCGGTTTATTAAGAAAGGCTGGTGAATTGACACAAAGTGTTATTTCCAAAAAAATTTTAAAAAAGATCAAAAATGTTGAAAAAATGACAAAATTTTGATTTTTTACCTAAAATTTGAAATATTTTTCAAAAAAGTTTAAAAATGACAATTTTTTCTGTCCCAAATTTGAAAATTTTTGGGCCTTAATGCTAAAAAAAAATGCAAAATTATTTTTTTCTGAGCTTTGTGGGATTTTTCAAGATTGTTCGAAATTTTTTCAAAGATTTGCTCCCCCCCCCCCCCCCCC
>FIZU01038734.1:0-12732 GCA_900064475.1 Pseudococcus longispinus
CTGCAGTGTTGCCAATTCACGTTTTTACAGGAAAAATGTGTTTTTCATAAATGTTTAAAAATTTTGTTCCCTAGATCGAAACAAAAATTTAATTATTTCTAATTTTGTTTTTCAAATTTTTAAAATCATTTGTAGGTACAGTACAGAGTGTTCCAATCGCAGTGCACCGCCTTCAAATCAGAGATGCAGTTACCCAAACAACATAAGTGTATGCATGTTTGCAAACATCAGAATTTGAAGGGGCAAAGTTATGCACTAGTCCTGGTAGATGCTTCAAACCGTCGTAACTCCGCTGATAATATAGACAGGAACATTTTTTTCGAAGCTTTTTTGTAGAACTTTCTAAGCTCTACAAAATGAGTTATATTTATATTTTGCCTAACTCTAAAATTGAAGGAGCTAAAATGATTTGAAAATTTGTAGACTTCATAACTTCTTCAATTTTTAAATTATGCAAAATTTTGTATTAGTAATTTTTTATTGAGCTTTTTGAGCTCTACAAAATGAGCTAATAATTTTTTGCCTAATTCGAAAATTGAAAACACAAGAGACCGATTTGAAAAAATTTTGAAAAGAAAAAATTGAATTTTGAGAAAATAATGTCACTTTTCCTTTTTTTTATGATTGTAGCTCCTTCAATTTTAGAGCTCTGCTAAAAATTATTAGCTCATTTTGTAGAGCTCAAAAATCTCAACAAAAAATAACTCTTACAAAATTTTACATAACTTGAAAATTGAAGGAGTTATGAAGTCTACAAATTTTAAAATCATTGTAGCTCCTTGAATTTTAGAGTTAGGCAAAACATGAATATAAATCATTTTGTAGAGCTTAAAAAGTTCTACAAAAAATGTTGTTGTAAAAAATGCCTATCGATATTATCAGTGGAGTTACGACAGTTTAAAACATCTACCAGGACTAATGCATAACTTTTCTTCTTCAAATCCTTGGGTTGGCAAACATGCATACACTTATGTAGTTTGGGTAGCTGCATCTCTGGTTTGAAGGCGATGCACTGCTACTGGAACACCCTGTATATTTCTTTTTCCTGTAAAAATTTTGTTTGCTCATCTTCCTTTCTCAATCCTCATTGATTTCAGTTGTGTTTTATATGTAAACAATCTTGGTGTAATTTGATCTCAACTGTAATATCAAATTACTTGTGTAGTTTCATTGTTGTTATAACAAATTATCCAATGTTTTACCTACCACGATTACTTTATCAATGTGTTTATATGCTTGCTTTCTTATTTCAATTTGAAATCTCATGCAACTTTTTCAAACTGATGCCCTAATCTCAAATAACTAATTGAAAAAGCATTAATAAATCATCGAAAAGTGGTTCTTCTTACGATACGTGTGAAATTTCCGGAATCAAAACGATAATGTCAACATTAATGTGTTGGTATTATAGCGACAAATGCTAAAAGTGATAATACACGAGTGACTATTTACCCAAGATATAATCTCACTCTGTAATAGATTAATTTCCGAACGATCCGAACCGCATTTGACACTTGATTTAATAAAAACAAAAAGTGCAACATGAAGAAAAGACACGCACAACAGAGGGGACGAGTGGTTTACCAATGCGGCTATATTAACATGTAACAAATCACTTAACATAGCAATAATAGCATAGTACGAAATGCCATACGTCATTTGATTTGAAAATGCAAATAATAAACAGCGCAGCAGATAAACAGACCACCACGCTTTCATTATAAATTCATTAGTCAGATGAACTCGGCAGATACGGATCTGCGGTTGAGCCGGCGCAGGCAGGCGAGTCTTTGGTCATTGCGAATCGTGGCACGAGGGGGGAGGAAATCGGCGAAATATAAATTCGAATCGATCATTGTCAATTTTGAAATTTACATCAATACAGTTGGGAAGGAGCGGCGGGGCGGCGGTTTGAAATATATTCAATCTCAAGAGGTGGTCGGCCTAAGAGCGTAGTTTCGATTAAAAGTGTTAATCGACTTTTAACTATTAACGTATGATCGTATTTAAATCGGAACTTGTGGTTTCAGGGCCGAATACGTTAGTTGGACGGTTACGCCCCGTACTTAAACAGGTTCTTTGGAAGCAAGAGGTGCACTGTCTTGCTACTCACGAATTACATGGTTGGCGGGATGCGGGGCCTAACAATTTGGGTGGAGTTGCACTTGTGAATGATAATACTGCGCGACTTCTTTTTAAGTTCGCGTATTAGGCCTGGGTCTGAAGTACGCGAGATGTGCAGCAGCCAGAACATATCTCGGAATATGGCTGATTTTGAGCTGGTATTTTTTTTTTTGGCAAAATTCCACCTTTTATTTCCTTTTTCATCAGCGGCTACAACAAATAGGTGGAGAGTACTAATGACCCTATCATTAGAGATACGTATATAACACGAATAGCTGCTAAAAATCATTTGCAAATAAGCGCCTGGTTTCGTACAAAATCACCTGTGTATGGCACGTTCTGAGTCTTTAATTACCGACGTTTTAATTTTCACTTTTGTGTATTTTTTCGCGCGCCCATCTCGCCTCCGATGATCATGATACGAATATCGAACCGCATTTGTAAATTGTAAGTCAGCTCGGATCGATTTTTTTTTCGGGTTCGAGCTGTAGGTCGTATCAGTATTTTACAAGTTTCAGTATTCGGTTTTTCTATTCATCAATCCTCTCGTATTAGGAGTATCTTTCATAGTACACTATAATAAACGGTCATTAATATAACTTTTTTTACCATTTTTTTTCTTCTTCGAAGATGGTCGGTTTCGATAGTGGCGGATTCAGACACCTCGAGGCGTTTTATGGTAAAAAAAATTAATCTTAGGAATAGGGCTGATTTTGAAAGCTTTATAATATGGCCCGTGACGTTATGGTTTATACTGAATGAATAGTAATTTTCCAACTCCGAATTCATACAATGTTACGCTGTAAGATACGTACGCGTAGGTACCTTAATTCGGACACTCGCCATTATCTTTGTATAGATTTTATCGCCATTTTTTCCCTCCTTTTTTAATTATTTAACTCGAATACAACGTATATGATTACCGAATAGTCGTTCTCGAAGGTTTTTTTCGAGTCTACTGGCTGTTTTTAATGAGGTTCGGAGTACGTGGATGTATTTTTTTTGCGATTTTTTCTGGGTTTTTTGGAGTTGAAAGTGTGTGTGTAGATGGGTGGGTAATTTTGGGTTTGATTTTTTTGATAATTAATATCGAGATATCAATTGTGGATGTGTTGATATTCTTATGAAAGAAAAGGTTCGAAATATTAATTTTCACAAGAAAGTGAAATAGAACTACCTATTTTACAAAAAAAATTGGATCTAATTTTTCAAAATCGAAAAAGTCAGAATTTTTGAAATTTTTCAAGTCGAAAAAGTCGTTTGAAATTGAAATCTGAAAAATTTTCAAGTCCTGAAAGTTTATAAAATAATCTGGAAAAATGTCTGAAAGTCAGCGGGATCTCTGAAATTTTCAAAATTCAAAAAGTGTAGTGTTTGTGTGAAAAAAAGGTTTAAAAGTTAGCATCTTCTCCAAAATTTCCCAAGTGCAAAAAGTCAGTTGAAATCTAAACATTTTTCCAATTCCAAAAAAAATCAGAAAAAATGTCGGAAATTCACCAAGTTTGAAAAAAAATTTGCAAAATGACTAAAAGTCAGAGTTACGTAAAAAACTGTCTGACAAAATTCTGATTTGAACTTTTCTTGAAATTTTTTAAGACCATATTAAGTTGAAATTTTCCAAATCCAAAAAGTCATTTGAATTCTGAAAATTTTTCCAAGTCCAAAAAAGTCTGACAAAATGTCTAAAAGTCAGCGTAAAATCATTAAAACATTGATAAAATTCAATTAAAGTACCATAAAAAGTTGTAAAAATCATTACAAAAATGATACGGAATATGCTGAAACTTTCCTAAAATATTGTTAAAAATATCGCAAAAATTGTTTAAATTGTCGTAAGAGTTCCCTAAAACTTGAGAATTTTTTGGAAAATGTTGCGAAATGTGTCGAAATACGGAACTAAGTAAACAATTTTTCAAAATTTTAGTCAATAATTTTTATTACATTTTAAGGATTTTTTTCATATTTTTGCCTTATTCAGAATTTGAATAACTTTTGTAAAAAAATTTAAACTTCTAACCAAAATCAAGGAAATTTTCATAATTTTGAGCAAATGCTGTTTTTTTTTGTTTTTTTGGTAATTTGAATAGATTTTCTAACAATTTTTACAAAATTTTATTGAATTTCAACAAATGTTACGTCAATTTTAAAGATTTTTAAGATGTTTTTGGTAGTTTTTTTTCGACATTTTGAACCATTTTTTGGAATTTTAACAAAATTTATGTTTTTAAAGATTTTTACGAAACTTTAAACAATTTTTACGGTTTTTCAAATTTTTTTTATGGATCTTTAATTGCTTCATTTCCTTTGATTTTGATAACGTTTTTACAAATTTTGACATTTTGGTGACATTTCAACAAAATTTTTACAATTTTTCATGAAATTTTGACTAAATTTGGGCTATATAATTTTTAGCAATTTTCTTACTTTTTCTGAAATGTTTTTGTGTAAATTTAAAAAATTTTACGTCTTTTTACACGCATTTCTTAGCAACTTTCACTCGCCAAATTTTATATAATTTTTATATCATTTAAACGAATTTTGAAGCTATTTTTTTTTTACCAATTTTAATGAATTTTTCAACAGGTTACGAAGTTTTTGAATAAACTTATGATGTTTTAACGAATTTTTCATCAATTTCACCAATTTTTACCAAGTTTTTGTTTATTTTTTGACATTTTAATGATATTTAAAATTCACAACATTTTCAAACATTTTTCATTCAATAAAAATTCAAGAATGAAAAATTTGAAAAAATATCAAACTTTTTTGTGTAGGTAGGTACTTATTTTAAATATGTTACCTCAAAAATTGAGAAATAGAAGGGTGATGCGGTGGGAGGGGGAGGTGATTTTAAGCTAAAGTAGGCTTATACGAAAATTATATGCTGATAGAAATCGCTAGATAGGTCAAAAATGCAATTTTATAAAAAATGTACACAAATTAACATTTTTTAGGACATTTCGTTAGTAAAAACTATTTTTTGAATCACTTGTTGCATCAACTTCAATATTTTTTCTTACGCCAATTTCCAGTAGTTTTCATCTCCTTTCATCTTTCAACCTTGTTTTCAATCAGAAAAAAAATTGAAATGAAAAGGAAAAACAATTTTAAATATGGAATAAGCAATAATTTATCCCCTTCCATGGTAAGTGTAGGCAAACATATCTACACCTTGTGGAAACAAGTTGCCGACTTGCCAGGTTGAAGAAGGTCATTCTTAACTGGGCACCCTGTAGGTATATGAATTTGAAAAATAGCAAATTCATAATGTTTCTGAAAAGCGGAACACCTTGTAATTTCATTTATACGTTTAGATATTTGCTCTTCAAATTTACAATTTCCTCGTGGCATTTAACCACAAAAAACCAAAAAATTCAGGATCTTAAATCTAAAAATTGGAAGAATGGGCATAGAATGATCTGCAGCTTGATCAAAAAAGTGGCATGATTGTCAGTAATATCTTGAAAAATTGTAGATACTTTCTTCTGTTCAACTTGAAATCAAGTTCATTTGAGTTCATAGTTCTTTTTATTGTTTCAAAGAATGATGTTAAAAATTTTCTAACGAAATTCCTCAAATCAATTATGCATGGAAATAAACCTGAAAATCGGATTTCCACCCATTTTCCTGAATCCAGCGTCCTGAAAAGTAAAGGGCAATTTCTTGAATTCTCGTTTGTAAGGTCATCCATTTTTTTCGTTTTCCTGCCCTGATTGGCTAATTTTCGAGATCAAAATTTTGGGTAAAAACTTGACTTTTTTACAGCTCAGAATGGTGTTTTTTAACATCAAGGCTGAACCGATTATGCCAGCCTTCAATTTGAATTATTGGTTTTGTAAGATTTATTTAGGGCTGCTGCGTACATTGATCCCAAATACAAAGATGGTACCTCAGAGGAACATTTCGTCGTATTTTTTACCCTTAACGATCACACATATCCAATGGGCGGTGTTTGTAATTTTGTCATGCAAAAAATTTGGAGAAAATTCAGAAATATTTTTGAAAAAAAAATTGGAGGAAAACAATTTTGATGAAAAAATGTTCGGTTAAAATTGTTTCGGGCACATTTTCATTCGGAAAATTATCCTTTGGGGTGCTGGATTTGGTAAAATGGGTGGAAACTTATGACAACGATCATCTCTTGATCTTGAAATAGGAATCCTATCATAAAAATTCTTGAGACTTGGTTTTCAAATTCTTCATAAACTTAGACTACCTATTATAATAATTTGTATAATTTTTTACGTTGAAATTTTTTCATCAATTTAGACCACTAAAATTGTAATACCCTGTTTTCGCACCTTTGAAGCGGTGCACTGTAATAAAATACATACTCGGTGCAATTACGAGTATAAACAGTGTAAAAGGAAGCAAAAAAAACTGCACCAATCTCATTTACTTATATAGTACAAAATTAGAGACGCGGCGCGGCGCGTTAATTATTAAACGTACTTAAATCGTATCGTACGTGCACGGCGCATATAGGTAAGAAATTGTTAATCAGATTATAAGGGAACTCGGTGATGCTAGAGCTCATTTCCTGAAGTTATGCTCTACATATGTAATCCAAAGCTTGGGCGGCGGGTGTGCAACCTTATAAGTTTTCATACATTCATAATTTTCGGTTCGGCGAGTTTTTGTTACATGTATATGATACAGTGACGCTTGGATGCGTAACGAAGAAGATGCAACTTTTATGCCAATTCTCAGTGTTGCCCAAAATACTCACGGTGGGTTGGAAAAGTCGATGGAAAAAATATTAGGTACTATCTGTAAAGTATGGCTGACGCGGCAAGTTGTACGTTTTTAGGGCCGTATCAAGTTTGTATATATGAATTCAATTCCCCAAAACAACAGTTACTCATTTAGAATATTTTTACGGAACTGGTTTCTCTTTTTCTATGTTCACGAAAACGGTAAACCAGTTTTTTTCTCTCTTTACTTGGGAATATGTATCAGGGGACCGAGTAAATGAGCTCTTTCGCATATTTCTTCTCTCGATCAACATCATTAGGACATAGATGGGCGATAAATTGGACGATTGATTGACGTAGACGAGTAGGTACTCGTTATAGAGTCCTTTTCAAACGCATCCTCAAAAAATTCAAATGTTTGGGTTAGAAGGTATCATATCGATGATGATTTTAATTAGATTTTTTTTTTGTAGTGTAGTCTGATCGGAATAGCCTGCCGAGTTACTAACGAAGTTAACCTTATGGTCCGAAAAAAATTCGCAGATGTTTATCTCGCAGTATTTCGAATTAACAACCGAACGTGCAATATTTTTCTGTTTCAGTTCCATGGCGAAGGCGAACCGATCGTTAAAACAACAGGAGTCCTTATGTATAACGCTTGTTATCTGATTGTTCCTCGAAATGAAACCAATCCGAGGTATCGGTGAGTGGTCCGAACACCTTTTTATTTTTTTATTCGCTTAAGATGAATGTAGACGCGGAGTCAAAACAAATTGAGACGAATATAGGTCCTGGTGACCTGGCATAAGCTATATGAGTAACCCTTTGATTGGAATTGAGAGAGTTGCCTACTTCAAGATGAGTAGAGAAGGGAGTTTGAGTAGAATGTTTCAATTTCCTTTCAATTTTTTCCTCAAAAAATGAAACATATCTCTTAGATTGCATTTGAATGCATACATACTTTGTTAGACGATCAAAAAACATTATTTTACAATTTGTAACCCAATTTCTATCAAAATATTAGGTATTAAAGATTTTCAAGATATTAAAAATTGAAAATATTGGGAAATTGTTAGCACTACAGAGAGACAGACAGACAGATAGATAGACGACAGGCAGGTAGAAGGATGGATACCTTTTAGATTGTCCTACCCCATCAGTCATTCTGAGCAAGTCTCACTCCTTCTGGCCTCCTCTGTTCTCCCACTGACAGTCATCTCACTGTTCATTTTATTTGGGGTGAATGACTCACTCCATCTCACCTCAATTTTTTACTCCCTCTCTTGGACAGTCAAACTATCAAAAATAAAAAATTGAAAATGCAGAGAAAATACGGAGGTATGAAACAGAATAGGTTTGAAGTGATAGGAGGTTTGAACCTCCCACTGCTTTAAATCCCCATCACTTTCAACCTCCTACCACTTCAACCCGCCTACTGCTTTGACCTTCCATGTTTCGACCTCCCACTGCTTTGAACCTCCTATTGCCCGACCACTTCAAACCTTCCACGTTTCAAACATCCCTTCAAATTTTCCATTCTAAAAATTAAGCCAGAATTAATTTGTCCAATTATCTATTTCTTCCCATTTTCAATTTTTTTACATCTAATTTTTTTCAACTTGGGCAAGCTCACCTCTTTCTGGGATACTTTTTTCACCCAGATGACTTTTAGGCAGCCAGACTCAACAGAGTGTTATCATCATTTCTAAAAATTACCTGAGATGCGTCTGGGATTTTCAGGAAAATGTCGGAGCTGTAGCGTCTCTAACGCGTTATAAACATAGCAGTTAACTACTCACTTATAAACTGTGCGAGACTTTGTATATAAGCCCTTGCCAAAACCCAATGTAATGGAAGCCAGCCCTTGTACAATAAACGTTGATTTTGTATCACTAATACATATTTGTATATTTAGCTGAAGTCTCCCTTCGGTTGTAGCTTAGTGGTGTTGTCTGGCTCCCGAAGATATTGGTAAAACAGCCGCACCCGTCAGCTACATACCACCTCATACCTATAGGGCTATGGACGGACAGACAGACAGGCAGACAGCATGTTATAGAATTCAAAAACCTTCCACTGTTTCAAACTACTCCCCTAGTTCAAACCACGCATCACTTCCAACATCCTACCACTTTGATCTCCCACTGCTTTGAACTTCCTCTCGTTTCTAATCTCCCCTCTCCACAAACATCCCATTCCTTCAAACCACCCACCACTTCCAACCTACTACCACTTTGACCTCCCACTACTTCCGACCTCCTCCCGCTTCAAATCTCCCATCTTCACAAACATCTCTCGCTTCAAACAGTTCAAACTTCCCACTGCTTCAAACCATCCACCACTTCCAACATCCTATCCCTTTCACTTACCATTACTTCGAACCTCTCACCACTTTGACTGTACCAGAAACTGGAATTGGGACTGGAACTAATAAATGAACAAAAAAAATTCGAACTATAAGTCTATAACTGAAACTGAAACTAAAATTACTTATTCAAGGTGTCCAATAAGTGCTGAAAGTGCTGATAAAGAGGTTTATTTGGCAAAGTGATGCTGACAATCAAAAAAGTGCCAAGTTTGACTTGAAAGTCCAGCATTTTTCGTTCAAAATTCTTTGTTTTTCAATTTATCATTTTGAAGAAATTTCAGCTTTTGAATACCTACCTTTTTCTGCAAAAATTGTCACCCTCTCTTTTTTGGGGCCCAATAATTGCTTATTTTAGCAACCGTGAAATACGTATTTTTTTAACATTCCATACAAAATCACATGCTTTCTCGTGACCCCTCTCCCGAGAATAACTGTCTGACTACGGCACTGAAGATAAATTCAACTTATTCCATTTTGGGTGAGACTGGAGGGAAGGTGAAAAAATAGGTTCTCCATTGTTGGAGGCAGGGTAGCACGTAAACTTACAAAATTCTGAAAAATTCCTGCAAAATTGCTGAATTTTGATTTGGAAATTTCCCACCTAAAAGTCATGTTAATTTCAATCATTTCTGACAGGTGCTAATCCAGATCTATGCTTCCAACTAATTTTGTCATTATTGGAAGCAGCCAAGTGATCGTAAAATAATTATGGGGGTAAGCACGAATATGGAATTGAACACGAAAACCTCTCGACTCGTGTACCATTCACCCCTAGGATACATTTCGACATAATACATTGCACCATCGACACCTTTCGGACTAACTTCGTGTCTTTATAATACGTTTTCAACATTCTTGGAAAAATTAAGCATACTTATTAGCCGACCGATGATTAACAAGCGCTAAAAGATTTTTTGGTAACCGTTTAAGTTCGCATCCGCTGTGTGTGCTGCGGCGGCTCATTTTATCCATTTCTAATCAGCATTTCATTTAGATAAATACTATTTACCAATGTACGTAGTGCCCGGTTAACACGCCTAATTATGCCGAAAATTATAACCACGGTTATTTCACGTCAGCCCATTGCGTCGTTCACGCGAAATAAAACCATGTGCTGGTTGGTGCGGCGGCGGTATATTATATAGCTGCACGTATCATCACGCAAACGAGATGCTAATATTTGACACGAGAGTTTCGTGTCCAACATAACGTGTTCGCACGACAAAAAGAAATGACTCAAATTATCCGAAAAATAAGATAAAAAAACCACCAGACCCGGAGTGTTATTCGAAGCGAGAAAAAACTCGTTAAAATCCATTCACGAGACATAGTTGCGACTCAACATCGTCAACGGCGAGCCCCAGCAACGTTGTTAGGACAGTGTTTATCAGTCCGTATAGACGATATCCGCGTTCGAGGCAAATATAAAATATTGAGATTAATTAGCGAAGTCATTAGCAAAGTATTTTATATAGTTAACTAATTGGTTAACAGGCAGCAGTGCTTTTTTTTTATGTTTGCTATTTACATTGAAAATGGACTCGAGATCGCTGTAAGAGTAACGTTTTATGGTACCTCTTCTTATACCAACGACGAGAAAAAATACACATACCAGTTATTTGTATCAATTCGAATTGCGCCAAGGAGCAGAGCTGAAGAAAAAAAGCAATAAAGCTGGATTATAAATTATAACTTTAGAATGTAGCGTGTTTTAACGAATTTTCATCACTCAAAGCGTATCTGCATTTTTCAAATGGACCGCGTTGGATGTCCAGATGGATCGCGCACCTTCCACTATTTTTTTTTTTTCAATGATTCGATTAAAAATATCGAGGCGTTTCGGTTTACATAAATAATCTATACCACCGCGGTACGATATTCTTTAATGATTCGTATTTTCTATTATTTAATGCTGCCAACAGATTGGAAATAATTAATTTTGAATCGTCGTTCCATAAACTAGAAGCTGTAAACTTTTTCAATGCGCAACAGGTTGCCTTAAGGTTATGTATACCATTGGGGTTGCGTACCTGAATGGCAACCGCTTACCGCCAAGAGTGTTGGAACAGATACAGTTTTCAATTGTCAGCCAACTTCTTGCGCGTAGAATATTAATTAATGCATTCTTCTTGAACGTAAATTGAGTGGTGGGGATCATCGACTAATCTTGAGTTTGAAAAGTTGCGAAATACTCGTATGATGACTTTGCTCATCTCTTTTTTTATTGGTGAGGAATTACTGATTATACGTTTAAGGAGAAATCA
Organism: Pseudococcus longispinus; assembly: GCA_900064475.1. Classification (NCBI taxonomy): domain Eukaryota; kingdom Metazoa; phylum Arthropoda; class Insecta; order Hemiptera; family Pseudococcidae; genus Pseudococcus; species Pseudococcus longispinus. The sequence goes on from FIZU01038734.1 coordinate 11,451, forward strand.
TTGGTCTCGTGAAGAGGCCCAATTGTAATTCAAAAAATTGATTTTGCCCAGTATGACCTTAAAATATTGTATTTAAAAAACCTGGACCTCTTGTCATTCTCATTTCCATACTACCTGAGAAAGTGTCAAAACATAGGATATGCTTTTGCTCTTTCTGTCACGTCAAACTGAAGTGCACATTCCAGACTGACATGAAGTCTGCCTTTATCTAATTGTAAGTTCAAAGAGTCGGACATTATGTTATCATGTCTCGAGAAATGTCTTAAAGTCAAATTTTGAAACAATCTAAATTTTTCCAAGTTCAAAAGTCAACTGATCACTTGGATGAAATTTTTCAAAATCGAAACGTCAGAATTCCTGAAGTTGACAAAACGTAAAACCTTGAATAAAAAAGAATAGTGTTGCAAAAAAGGTGTGAAGAGAGTCGTCAAAAACGTCTGAAATGTTGAGAATTTGGTTTATGTGGAATTGTGGACCAAGTACTTGCTGGTTTGAAACATTGTTGATCATCCTCAATCAAGTGGTGATCTCTACAACAAAATGCAGTCACCCCCTCCGATTTTGTTCAATTCCTTTTTACAAGATCTTCCCAAAGGGCAGGTAAAAGAATCATCATTATTACACCACACCCTCACCCCTCAGGGGACTGGGAGATGGAGCCTTGAAGTTTTCATACAGTGGTGATTTTGTGCTGAGGTACCTGATTTTGGAGTCTTATGAATCGAAATCCGTTAGACTTGGAGTTGCTATGCAGAAACTTTCTTACCTACGTTTAGCCTATGTTACCAGGGCTTGAAAGCCAGCCGAAAGCCGAAAGCGAAAGCCGTATTAAGCCGTATTTTTGACATTCAAAAGCCGAAAAGCCAAAAGCCAGCTTAATGCTCAAAAGCTAAAAGTCCAGCCGAAAGCTTTATTTTTTTCAATAGCTTTTGGCTGTTTGCAGTTTTTTTTATCATTTCGAAAATCCAACCAGTTAGAAATTTAAATTTAAAAATAATCAGTTCCTCATGCGATCTAGATGAAAATAACCAAACTAAAAGTCTCAAACTCGTCTCAAGTTATACCTGGCGGTTACTCTACAATTAATTACATTCATTCTTTGTTCTTTCTTTTTCGAATATGGGTAATTATGTTAATATGTTCACTCTTTACAGCAAAAAGCCAAAAATTGATAGTCAAAAGCCGAAAGTCAACAGCCGAAAGCCAAAAGCTGAAAGCCAAAAGCTGAAAGCTGAAAGCCAAAAGCCAATGAAAAGTTTTTACGAAAAAGCCGAATTAACTC